>JAJJWW010011999.1:0-76906 GCA_023531295.1 Papaver armeniacum | reverse complement strand
GTCATATAATCAAGTGTAATATTGTATTACCGAACCTATTTATAACGTTTTTTAGAGGTTTTTTCGTTTAATAACTCTCATTCGAGGGATTACAAAATTTTTGTTTTATAATTTTGGTGCATGAAAGGCCAACTTTAAAATCGCCAACTCGTTTTGGTCTGAAAAATCGGACAAACCCAAGATATCGGCCGACTTAATTTCCTCGAAAATCTAAATAACTTGGAATCGGAAATCGCCTCGGTCATATAGCTTGTAGCGATTACTCTGAGAGTACTTACTTGGAGAGCTATTTTAACTACACTGGTTATCAATAGTTTCCGCATGTTTAGATATTAACTTAGATGTGATAGTTCTTATAGGAGAATCCAAGCTTTGCAAATCATCTGGTAATTTCTGAACTGGTACGTTATCAGAGATAGATTCGTCCATATAGTCAGATTGCTACAAACACAGACTTATAAGGTCTTTAACGTGTTTTCCTGCTCTGATACCAATTAAAAAAGCGGGGGTACAACAACCACACCCAATATTTTGCTTAACTATCTGTATGGACTAACTCCAATATACTTTTAAGAGAATCAACTAGACTCAATATTTTTAATAGTATATCAAGGAGTTATGATATCTCGATCTCTCGATTTAATTCTTACTCAAGCAAATAGAAATCTGCGAGTCTAATTAAATACAAGAGAGATAACTTGGATGGTACCAAATACCAATATCCAAGTGTCAATCAATGTAAATCAACATCCAAAGGTTGGATATTCTAATTGATTGATCTAACACACAACCTGTGATATTTCAATTATATAACAAAATATAATGCGGAATAGAAATAACACAGACACCATAATTTTGTTAACGAGGAAACCGCAAATGCAGAAAAACCCAGGGACCTAGTCCAGATTGAACACACACTGTATTAAGCCGCTACAGACACTAGCCTATATGATTGTTTCCATACTTGATGAGGTAAGTTGCTGTCCATTCCTTGGATGCTCATTTTTCTGATCAAGTTGTTCAACATAGGCATACACCAATTGTGGATTGGTCATGCCTAAGAAAGTAAGGTATGCAAGTTAGGGGATCTTACATAAGCCACTGGAATCACAAGGATAATGCAATGTAAGTACCACATGAGCATGGTTGATGCACCCTTGGCACAAGCAAGGTAAGTACATGCGTTCATCTCAATGCCCCGGCGAAGTAAGAAAGTGTAAATAGGCTTGAAATGACCTATGTGCAAGTCCAAGGCATTAGCTTTATGCATAGACATGACTCAGAAGTTAACCACGCATATAATAATGTCACTATACTTTATGACCTTGCACCATACAAGGGTAAGTTGGAACAGTGTGAAAGTTAAGTTCAAGACGTCATGCTTGCTAAGCATGCTTGCAGTGGAAAATGGATGTGCATTTGCCTGGTGCGAAGAGAAGTTTTAAGGCCCGATCACTAGCATCAGAGTGGCGTATATGGAGTTATTCCCTGCATGACTTGACATCGTAGAAGTTATTTTCCACTCTGTCACACTATGTTACTGCGATTCTACCTTATCTCCTTTCTTTGTATGGGAACATTCATGGGGCTTTGTTTTTCTTTAAATTTTCTACACCAACGAGTGATCATTTCCGGGAAGAGTCAATCTGTTGAAAAACCTTCTCGCACCTTTTTGGCCAAATACACCAAGCAACAAGCGCTTTTTTAATAAGTTCAAATTTAATAAATTTTTTTTTGACTCTCAAACCAACTACAAATATAGTCCACCAGATTCATAGTATTATTAGTTCTCCAACCAATAGTCATGAACTAAACGAGTCTAGACAGATTACAGTTCATGATGATATGAGCTGGAGTCTCAAAGATTGGACAAGTATCAACCATATTGTTTATAACTCTGACAAGTTGATCTTTTGTAGAAAGAATATTAGAGATACATTTCTAGAGGAACTGACGAATTCTTGGAATCATTGCGAGTCTCCACAGAGTCTTATAAACCATATTCATTCTTTGTCCCACAAACCTGTTGTGTTGATTATTCTCATACATCTTTCTGTAACATGACTTGACTGAGAAGGTGCCACTTTCTCAAGCGTGCATATCAACTTGTCTCATGATCTCTATAAATTGTGATATTGAGAAAGTGTTGGACTCCAAGAGAGTTTGAGATTATTGTTCCAAGTAGAAGTATCAGTATTAAACAGATGCCATACATGAGTGTAAATAAAATGGTTCATAGCTATTTATTTAGGAATTGATGACCCGTGGAGATCACATATCCATCTATACTTCCATATAAATATATTATTGACATTCCCTAAACTCCAACATCTATATTTTTGAATGAAGTCCAATTTTCTCCATCTGGACATTATTTTGCTTGAAGAAACTTACCCCATATTGAAGATGAATCAATGTATAATATCCATGCATATTTATCTAGTAGTACCATATTAAAAATATGAAGATTCCTAAACTCCAGACCCCCTCCCCCTCTTATTTTGGTTTGCAATTATTACTCCAAGTGATTATGTGTCTGCCTTTGTTAGTATTCATCTTTCTCCAGAAACCATGCTATGAAAAATTCATCTTATAAATGGTAGAATCTAAGAATTGAAGATGGTCATGTCATGAATAGGTATATCATTTGTAACTTTTGTCACCATTAGACCTTGCTGATTTGAACACATTTTTGCCTCTCCACTTCACAAATTTTGCATCCATCTTATCAACGAGTACAAAACAAAAAAGACAGTCACATATATTATTCTCCATTTATGTTCAATTGTCTCGCTTGAAGAGTCCCACTAATATCAAGACGTATGGTTTCTAGGTTACATATTATTGCTGAAGTAGACAACCGACTTAGAAAAGTTTATCAGTGGGCCTGAACAAGAACTGAAATCTGATGCGTGTCGTAGGTGCAATCAAATTAATATCTTATTTCCACTCAATTAAAAATAATATAATGGAAGTCAAGTTCGTTCCCACGAGGAGCAAGAGATTCTAGTTGTAAAAATTGTCACGAAAGGGGGGTGTAAAAAGCAAAAGAAAATAAACAAAGCAATTAAAAGATAAAGTTGAAAGCAATAAGAGAGACAAGATCAAGGAATCCTTCTTCGTTGCAAAACAATGATTAAAGTTATGTTCTTTTCTACTTGTTATAAGTCACAAATTATCACCAACCGTAGGATAGCAGGTCCGCTTAGCTAGCCCCAAAATCCCTTATTTCACTGAGTAACAAGTCCGCTTAGTTATCAGATTCTATTCAAAAGAACCACCCCGAGGTTCGCACAAGATGTAATTCCCTGAATGCATTAAGATTTATGAATTTAGGTTTAGTACTAGTAGTTAAACTCGGTTCGCTTGGTTCACTTCCTAGCGTTGTTTCTACACACAATTGCTCCACGGAATCCCTCCGCAAGGTCTCGTGTTTGCTACTTATGTAAAGAGTCAAGAAACGATTACTTATCTCCTAACTTTCACTAGCTTTAGATCAAATTAACAAATCAATTTAGTTGGCCACCTAAACAATCTATCAATCAATCATGAATGTCTTTAAGATCATTCCTATTAGTAAAAACAAACGATAATCATGTGAAAAACTCAAGATAGAATTGAAACAAAACTCAAAACATATATTAAGAACTAGGAATTCATCCTCAATTGACCGCGGTCGTAAGCGTCAAAAATAATTACACTTTCTTACTACTCAAAATATAAATATAGCAAGGGCAAGAAAGGATCGATCCCACAGAGAGGCCTAGGTTGTCAAATTGTTTCGGTTCCCTATAAATAACACCGGTAGTTTTGTGATTATAATAAACTAAATAAAACAAATAAAGAAAAGTAAACAAATAAAATCAAGAATAAGAAAGTATTGGTCATGGATTTCGTTTTCATTCACAAACATGGTTTCACCACAATAACTAGAATTGATATTTTAATATCAACTTTTATCAAAGACCCTATAATACCTTGATCGCAAGAATATCCCGCAAATCTCCTCTTGTCATCAACAAACACATTAAAAGATGCGAATATGAATTCTACCTAAAGGAACAACCTAACGTGTAAAAGCACTAATCAAGTTTAATTCCCTAGATGCATTAGGTTCTATGAAATCAGGCCAATCAAAGCAATCGAACGTGGAAAGCGCACTAATCCGATTTAACAAAGGTTATAACTCACATATGATCATAAGAATATATCACTACAAACTATAATCATATTTATGCTACTTGCAATCCGGAATTATCACTTTTGCGTATAATAACCCTAATCTAGCAATAGAGATGAAAACAAACTCAATCGATTCGCGACTCGACTAACAAGCATCCAAATCATGTACAATATTCATGGTGATTCATAAACGATAATATGAGAGAAAACTAATTTATTGAATTAAAACCCATATTTGGAAATCCAACTTATTCCATAACCAATAATAAAACTCTAGCTCATATTCATGGAGTTCATAACAAGAATAAAAAGAAACTCTATCATGTTGTAAACCCTAGAACAAAGTAGAAGAGATAAAAGAATAATAAGATAATATTAGATATATGATGTTTTGAGAAAAGTCTTCTCTTTTATAGCTCCACTCCTTCCAAAATTAGGTTTTGTCTTCAAAGTCCATTAGTTGGAAATTCACCCGGCCCACGAGAGAGAAAACCCGTGTAGAAATTCTCCAAAAAGTCGCTGAAAATCGGATTATGGCCGGAATCCGGCCGGAATAGTCGTCGGAAAGTATCTCCGGTGACCGGAAAAGTCGCCCGGTCACCGGTCAACGGGTCGGGACCGAGTCATCTCGGTCAACGAGTCAAACCGGCTAGTCATACCGAGTCAAACCGGTCCAATCAGTCGAGTATGGGTCGAGTCGACTGAGTCGGGAGTCGGGCCATCGCCTTGGGTGAGTGAGCCGACTAGCCTTGGCTCAAAGCCATTGCAATGTGCCGTGTATCGGTCATGCACCATGATGGTGCTCCAAGCAATTCCAAACATTACCGCTATGCCATCTTCTATTCCACATCATTTCCTCGCATCTCACACAACCATTGCTTGTCATCTGGGTCTTGTTCTCGCAACAAAGATAGCAGAAGACTAACCCCGTACCAAGCAACCTCGCAACCCCCAACCAAGCGACTCAACTCAATTGCAATTCCAAGCTAACCGCAATTCCACCGAGCTTTCATCGTAACCACAACTCCCTGCAGCTCGCCTTGCCAATCTTGCAAGTGACTACCCCCGCCAACACCAAGAATACTATTCTCTCCCCGTTCTTCATCTCTAGTTCTAACTCCGCACTTCCAACTCTCACATCCTTGCAGCTCAACTCCCGCTTGGTCCACCGCAATAACACCTCCATCCTCACCGCAACTCGAAACAAAGATCACTCTCTGGCTCCGAAATCATCAACAAAGAACAGACTCAGACACTTCTCAACCCAATGGCAAAGCCTCGTAATTCCACCCCCGTAACTTGGCATTCATCACAGCCTAGCACCTTCCATTCCCACTGCTTCAAACACACCGTAATTCAGCTATGGCACTTGCATCTCAAATTTTCGCAAACTTGTCATGACCACATCTCCATAACCTGCTGCTTCAAGGCCATTCCAGCCCCTCATTCTCCATAGTCAGCTTCTCCTTTAGGTGCTTAACAGCAACCTCAAATCAGAAACCACAACAAACCATCTCCTCCTGCAAATCACAGGCTCATATGCACCACTGCAAAGACCTAATATCTCGTGTCACATCTTCCCACTAAGCCATCTCCCGCCATTCCTCCACTGCAATTTCATAACCTCGTAACAACATGAGAGCCACATTCCACCTGCAATTGCTTACAACTCATGACAATTTCAGTTCAAGATCCCCAATCCTATAGCTTCCCTCGCACCAGAAGCACAACCTCAACCAAATCCACCACCCCGAGACCACTATTCAGCAATTTGCACTTCAACCATCCAACAGAACTTCCATCTCGCAATCAATGCCTCCAAACCAACTTCCCAAATCTGTCTCCCATTGCCGCCATCACTAGTAATCCACCGTATCTACTTCCAACTCAAAGCAACAAAGACCAATTCTTCAATTCTACCAACGGCAACAAAGAAATCACCTTCAGAAAACCATATACTTCTCAAATTCAACCATCAACATCAAATTCGACCAAACCCCTCTTGAAATTAAACCCACCTTCCTCTCAAATTCAGGTCATCTCTTGATTTGAAATCTTAATTACCAGAGAATCAAACCCATCTAACAACAGTGCCAGCTTCAACTACTCTTCTTCTCAATAGAAACAACCTTGAACCAAATCTTCCATCTGCTTTTGATTTCACATGAAACCCACAGATCCCCTTTTCTTTTTCATTCGAACTCCATCTTCTGAGATGTAGAAATTCATCTCAAATTCTATGATTTCTTCACCACGAGCTCGTCTTTGTTTCATCTTCCATTTATAGCACCATCGTCTCTCGCTGCCAGATTCAGTCTTGAATCAAACCCTAATTCCCTGTGTCTGCAATTTCAACCATTAACATCCACAAAACAGTTCCATCGATTTCTTCAGGGTTGTGCCTCTCTCTGTGTTGAATAATGTACCAAGAACGAGCTCGATTTCCCCAATTCTTCTCTATCGACTGCCGTTACTATCATCTCTGCTCTTCTTCCCTTCCAATTCCTGGTTGGCTGCTACACAACTCTTTGAATTTCTTTCTCAGATGCAAAATGAGATTTGGGGAAGAACTGATGATGAGAAACTGATTTCTCATCGACTAGGTGTAGGTCAAAAGGAATGGGGTAGCTATTCGCACCCACACGGCTACACACATAACAGACCCCTTAACCTCAACAGTGTTATTTAACACTCCTCCAAAGAGGTTATCCCATAGCCTTGTCTCGACTCTCAATAGTATTCTTCCAAAGGAGAGTTGCCCCTTAACATTTTGGCTCGGCTCCCAATAATGTTTGCCTCCTTTTCGCGTGCCTTAGTCTCGGTTCCAGTATTACTCGCCCGTGAATTGGTCTTTTCGCCATTTTCGCTCCAAATGAATAATTTCCGCTTCTTTTCCTCTCGTGCGACTCCAGTACCTAATAACTCAAATTCGCACATAAGATATACAATTTACAAGAAAAGTAGCAAAGAAAGCATAAACAATAGATATAAATATAGGTGCTTTACAACACCTATCAGATTCCCCCACACTTAGACTTTGCTAGTCCTCGAGCAAATCAAACAAAATAAAAATAAAACAAATACATACAACTCCGTGACGTCGAGGCTACGGTTAATTTTAGCATAAATAACAAGCCTTTAAACCCCTAGGTGTCCCTAGTGGACGAGTTATAGTCTCGTGAAGGTTTACTAGAGATATACCTACAAAACCTATATTTCCAACTCCGTCTAATTGTGACAAATCAATGAACGAATCCAAAATGACTACGGGAGGAGGTACCTTGCAAATTCAATTCAAATATTAGTAAATAAACTCTAATTAGATAGTCGAACAAGCCACAATACTCGGAAACTAACAAACCACGATCACAATGAAAAGATTAAGAAGATGGATAAAGATGTAGATGTTGGCGAATGTTCACAAGTGTTCAATGTTTCCCATATCTCATCAAGGTCACTGCTAAGATGAACCTAATCCTATTGGATTGAGCTACTTGGTGCTGAATGCTACATCAAATCAATTGGCATATACAAGGGAACCAAGAGTGACTTTATTCAACCAATATAAAACTTTCTTTTCTTTTTTTCTTTTCTTAAATGATTGGATCAAACTGGATCCAATTTCTCTTTTTTTTTTTTTTAGACGGCATGATTAGATCTTTTGGATCCAAGCGCATGCTTCTT
The DNA here is from genome assembly GCA_023531295.1 of Papaver armeniacum. Classification (NCBI taxonomy): domain Eukaryota; kingdom Viridiplantae; phylum Streptophyta; class Magnoliopsida; order Ranunculales; family Papaveraceae; genus Papaver; species Papaver armeniacum. The sequence goes on along the minus strand of JAJJWW010011999.1, from coordinate 69,040 downwards.
GTCGCCAAGTACATGATAGTTGCCTTGATCCCGCGTTCCACGCTTGTTTAGGCGACGGAGACAGGGACTACGTTTCACACATACTGCTATTCCCAAGTGTCTTTTTATTCCGTTTTGGTCTAATTGGTCGGTCTCTTTTTTTTTTTTTTTTTTTTTTTTTTTAGTAACTCAATCACTCTATTTCATCCTAGCAGTAATAACACGTCGATGTTTAGTGACCCACCAAAGCACTTAGAGAACAATAGATAAATATGGAAAAATAAAAATAGAATGTGATATGGTGATATTCCGAGATATGGTAACAACTATCATGTTAATTTGTGATTTCTGAGCTATATTCTTCCCTTTTAGTTAATTGGTTCCTCAACTCCTGCATTCAAAATGGTTCCATCCACTAATGGTGTCATCCTAAAGGCACAAATTCTAGATTTCGGAGTTCAAAAAGCACAAATTTTTCTTGGTTTTTTTTTTCTATTTTTTTTTTTTTTTGTTTAAAAAAAAAGCATAAAACAAACTAATACAAACATATAAATGCTCCCCCACACTTAAACTTCACATTGTCCTCAATGTGTAAAAACGAAAGTTCTGAATTCTGACGTAACAGCAGATAAAACGCAAAAACTGTGCAAATTGGTAAGGAATTTGGAAAAACTCCATTTCACAAAAGTTGTTCACCTACGTGTTTTCTACACAGTGTCAAAATTTCACAGTGTTTCGATAAACGGTCTGACAGTTATGGTCTCTGGAATGAACTACGTGCAGTCTGAATTTTTCTGACGAAAAGGTATTCGTCATAATTCTCTTCTAAGATAGATTCCGGACTCAATGAAATTAAACATAGGGATGCAAATATGATATGAAAACAGCAAAAAAATAAATAAATAAATAAATAAACGAAACAAAAATAAAATGCAAAAGGATAAGAGATACAAAACCGGTGGGTTGCCTCCCACTTAGCGCTTGTTTTAAAGTCGACGGCCCGACTTAGCTTCTTGTAAGATTCATTCCCCATACACCAATAATCTGAAAAGTTGGGGATCCGTCCATAGAACCTGTTTTGCAAACACTAGCTTCACACAAATATTAGTAACATAAAGCAAAAGTGAAGCTATGAACCGATAAAAGCTTCCCCCACACTTATTCTTGTCCACACTTGGAAGTGTATAAAGAATATAGACGTCGGGTACTTCCACGGTTTCTTGTTCCAAAACCTGCATAGTTTGAGAATCAAGTTTCTCTAATGGCGGAAAACGAGAAACAAAGTCATTCAACAATACTCTCGAAGCACATACATTCAAACCAATAAGAGGTAAAGGAGAAGAAATAATAGGCAAAGGGTTAGATAAACCTTGCACAATCTCTTGTATTACGGAATCCTCTTCATCTTTGAAAAACTCAAGTGAATTATTCACCTCTTTTATATCATGGTCCTCTATTAAACCTTGCAACCATTCTTCGTCCGTTTCTGCCATAACCAAAGTCTCGACATAAACATCATCACTACAATCATTTGCAAGCTCAATTGTGTCTTCCACAATATTGGTTAAACCGGTATCATTCTCAACATATTCCTCCTTTTTATTGTAAGGCACATACTCTTTTGTGGATCCAAATTTTATCATAAGAAACTTTTTTAGAACACTCGAAAATGCACCATCCTCAAGCTCCACCCTTTGAATAGGCTTTTGATCATTATTAAGATCAATGCTTGAGTAATCTACACAAGTGTCGACATATTCCTCTTCGTCTTCATCTTGATCCCAAAAAGACTCCTCGGAGATGTCACCATGAGTTGTTTCAAGCAATGTATCATAATCACCGTCACTATCATAGTCAACATAAGATTGTTCCTCGCTGAATTTAGTGTTACTTATCTCTAACTCATCCTTTTGAATAGGTGAATGATCATTATTACGATCAAAAGTTGAGTTAACTACACAATTATCAACGAAAGTGCCCAAGGATTGGCCTTTTTCAACATGAGCATCAATCAAATATTCATCACAAACCATATGCACATTAAAATTATCCATATCTTCCTTGTATTGATCAATGCCTCTTCGCAAGATAGTCATACCTTCACGAAGTTCTTGGAGTTGCTCGTTTGTAGTCTAGCTTTTTTAAATTCCTCTTGTAAAAAGTTGGAAACTTGATCTGTAAAGTTAGAGACTTTTTGTTCACAAGCATAAGAATCCTCCCATCCTTGTTGTTGTTCACACACATACCCGCCATAAGGTTGTTGAGGAAAACCATAAGGTTCCATGGAATATTGGTCATAACCAATGAATTGGTTTTGATTATACCCATGGAATTGGTAGTTGTCGTATTGTTGAGGTTGTTGAAAACCGTATCCAGTGTTCCAATATGCTCCTTCCATAGAAATAAGCACCTGAAATAATATTCTCAAAACTACGGTTAAAACCCAGAAAATAAGAAAAAATAAAACAAAAACTAAATACAAAAATAAGAAACCAAAAACAATTAACAACCGCCTCTCCCGGGCAACAATGGCGCCAAAATTTGACCGCGGTCGTAAGCGTCAAAAATAATTACACTTTCTTACTACTCAAAATATAAATATAGCAAGGGCAAGAAAGGATCGATCCCACAGAGAGGTCTAGGTTGTCAAATTGTTTCTGGTTCCCTATAAATAACACCGTAGTTTTGTGATTATAATAAACTAAATAAAACAAATAAAGAAAAGTAAACAAATAAAATCAAGAATAAGAAAGTATTGGTCATGGATTTCGTTTTCATTCACAAACATGGTTTCACCACAATAACTAGAATTGATATTTTAATCTCAACTTTTATCAAAGACCCTATAATACCTTGATCGCAAGAATATCCCGCAAATCTCCTCTTGTCATCAACAAACACATTAAAAGATGCGAATATGAATTCTACCTAAAGGAACAACCTAACGTGTAAAAGCACTAATCAAGTTTAATTCCCTAGATGCATTAGGTTCTATGAAATCAGGCTAATCAAAGCAATCGAACGTGGAAAGCGCACTAATCCGATTTAACAAAGGTTATAACTCACATATGATCATAAGAATATATCACTACAAACTATAATCATATTTATGCTACTTGCAATCCGGAATTATCACTTTTGCGTATAATAACCCTAATCTAGCAATAGAGATGAAAACAAACTCAATCGATTCGCGACTCGACTAACAAGCATCCAAATCATGTACAATATTCATGGTGATTCATAAACGATAATATGAGAGAAAACTAATTTATTGAATTAAAACCCATATTTGGAAATCCAACTTATTCCATAACCAATAATAAAACTCTAGCTCATATTCATGGAGTTCATAACAAGAAGAAAAAGAAACTCTATCATGTTGTAAACCCTAGAACAAAGTAGAAGAGATAAAAGAATAATAAGATAATATTAGATATATGATGTTTTGAGAAAAGTCTTCTCTTTTATAGCTCCACTCCTTCCAAAATTAGGTTTTGTCTTCAAAGTCCATTAGTTGGAAATTCACCCGGCCCACGAGAGAGAGAAACCCGTGTAGAAATTCTGTCCAAAAAGCGTCGCCGGAAAACTGGGATTATGGCCGGAATCCGGCCGGAATAGTCGTCGGAAAGTGTCTCCGGTGACCGGAAAAGTCGCCCGGTCACCGGTCAACGGGTCGGGACCGAGTCATCTCGGTCAACGAGTCAAACCGGCTAGTCATACCGAGTCAAACCGGGTCCATCGAGTATGGGTCGAGTCGACACAGTCGAGTTGAGTCGATCAGCCCCAGGCCGAGTGAGTGACTAGCCTTGGCTCGAGCCATTGCAAAGCCGTGTGTATCGCCATGCACCATGATGGTGCTCCAAGCAATTCGGCCATTCTCGCTATGCCATCTTCTATTCCACATCATTTCATGCATCTCACACAACCATTGCTTGTCATCCGGTCTTGTTCTCGCAACAAAGATAGCAAAGACCAACCCCGTACACGCAACCTCGCAACCCCAACTGCGCACTCAACTCAAATTTGCAATTTCAAGCTAACCGCAATTCCACCGAGCTTTCATCGAACCACAACTCCCTGCAGCCTCGCCTTGCCAATCTTGCAAGTGACTACCCCCGCCAACACCAAGTAATACTATTCTCTCCCTCGTTCTTCATCTCTAGTTCTAACCGCACTTCCAACTCTCACATCCTTGCAGCCAACTCCGGTTGGTCCACCGCAATAACACCTCCATCCTCACCGCAACTCAAAACAAAGATCACTCTCTCGGCCCGAAATCATCAACAAGAATGACAAAGACACTTCTCAACCCAATGGCAAAGCCCGTAATTCCACCCCAGTAACTTGGCATTCATCACAAACTAGCACCTTCCATTCCCAAATGCTTCAAACACACCGTAATTCACTATGGCACTTGCATCTCAAATGCAAACTTGTCATGACCACATCTCCATAACTCCGTCGCTTCAAGGCCATTCCAATTTCTCATTCTCCATAGTCAGCTTCTCCTTTAGGTGCTTAACAAAGAACCTCAAATCAAAACCACAACAAACCATCTCCTCCCGCAAATCACAGCTCATATGCACCACTCATGCAGACCAATATCTCAGTCACATCTTCCCACTAAGCCATCTCCTCGCCATTCCTCCACTGCAATTTCATAACTCCGTAACAACATGAGAGCCACATTCCACCCGCAATTGCTTACAGCTCATGACAATTTCAGTTCAAGATCCCCAATCCTATAGCTTCCCTCCGTACTTAAGCACAACCTCAACCAAATCCACCACTGCACCACTAATTTCGCAACATGCACTTCAACCATCCAACCGAGAACTTCCATCTCGCAATCAATGCCTCCAAACCAACTTCCCGGTCTGTCTCCCATTGCTGCCATCACTAGTAATCCACCGTATCTACTTCCAACTCAAAGCAACAAAGACCAATTCTTCAATTCTACCAACTGGCAACAACAAATCACCTTCAGAAAACCATATACTTCTCAAATTCAACCATCAACATCAAATTCGACCAAACCCCTCTTGAAATTAAACCCACCTTCCTCTCAAATTCAGGTCATCTCTTGATTTGAAATCTTAATTACCAGAGAATCAAACCCATCTAACAACAAGTGCCGGCTTCAACTACTCTTCTTCTCAATAGAAACAACCTTGAACCAAATCTTCCATCTCGCTTTTGATTTCACATGAAACCCACAGATCCCCTTTTCTTTTTCATTCGAACTCCATCTTCTGAGATGTAGAAATTCATCTCAAATTCTATGATTTCTTCACCACGAGCTCGTCTTTGTTTCATCTTCCATTTATAGCACCATCGTCTCTCGCTGCCAGATTCAGTCTTGAATCAAACCCTAATTCCCTGTGTCTGTAATTTCAACCATTAACATCCACAAAACAGCAGTTCCATCGATTTCTTCAGGGTTGTGCCTCTCTCGTGTTGAATAACGGCTCAAGAACGAGCTCGATTTCCCAATTCTTCTCTATCGATCGCCGTTACTATCATCTCTCGCTCTTCTTCCCTTCCAATTCCTGGTTGGCTGCTACACAACTCTTTGAATTTCTTTCTCAGATGCAAAATGAGATTTGGGGAAGAACTGATGATGAGAAACTGATTTCTCATCGACTAGGTGTAGGTCAAAAGGAATGGGGTAGCTATTCGCACCCACACGGCTACACAATAACAGCCCCTTAACCTCAACAGGCTGTTATTTAACACTCCTCCAAAGAGGGTTATCCCATAGCCTTGTCTGGACTCTCAATAGTATTCTTCCAAAGGAGAGTTGCCCCTTAACATTTTGGCTCAGCTCCCAATAATGTTTGCCTCCTTTCGCGTGCCTTAGTCTCGGTTCCGTATTACTCGCCTGTGAATTGGTCTTTTCGCCATTTTCGCTCCAAATGAATAATTTCCGCTTCTTTTCCTCTGTGCGACTCCAGAGTACCTAATAACTCAAATTCGCACATAAGATATACAATTTACAAGAAAAGTAGCAAAGAAATCATAAACAATAGATATAAATATAGGTGCTTTACAACACCTATCATCAATCAATAAGAAAATTAGCTACTCATGCTAAAAGTTCACACAAAGAATAAGAAAAGAAAAGTGTTGTGTGTGTAGAGAGGTGTGTAAAAAGATGTAGAGAACTTCTCTATTTATAGGCTTCAATATTCTCCAAATCTTCCAAGGAATAGAATCCTTTTCCTTTAGCAATTCAATTTCCAAATCCAAGCCTTTCTCAACTCTTCCATCTTCTCTTTCCAAATTTGAGCCCAATTCTCCATCCAATTCCTAGTCCAAGTCTTCACACCCATGAGAGGAATCCATAGAAAATTCTGGAATTTTTGGCTCGCCGGAAAACTGGTATTATGGCCGGAATCCGGCCGGAATAGTCGCTGGAAAGTAGCTCAGGTGACTGGCAAATTCCGCCCGGACACCGGTCAACGAGTCAACTCGGCGGGTCAACGCGGTCAACTCGAGTCAAACCAGGTCACTGTTCAACCGAGTCAGATAGCCACTCGCACTCACCAGTCTGGCTCAGCTGAGTCACTCTGGCCTAGCCATTTGCAAGGGCTAAATGCTGTGTTGCGCCAGGATGGTGCATCACTACATTTCTTCCACAGACCATAATAGCTGCACCATCATTGCATACTCCCAGGCCAACACTAGCTCTGCAACTCATTTTCATGGTACCACCCAGCCATTGCACAGCTCAATCAAGGCAACCACTAAGTCCCCTTCAGCACATACTACTGCCACAATCCCTGTAGCTGCACCAGGCCTGTGCTAAGCATCATCACAGAACTACCCTCACATCAGCAAATGACTCTCTACATCAGCAACCTCCAATTTTTATCCACAGACTGCACCACCTGCACATTTGTACATCTCCAACATCAACCCATAGGCCATTCCTCCATTTCTCTCAGCCTAGCAGACTCTCCCTTGAATCTCAATGCATAACCTGCCCTGCCCTGTAACCTTCCAACTCACTGCAGCTCAAACAATTCCACAATCACTGCATCATTCTTGCACTATCTCCCTGCAACATCTGCTCTCTCAGTTCAGCAAAATCCCAGCTCAAACCAACCTGTTCTAAGCATACATCTAAGTAGCTTCAGCTGCCCCAGAACCTGCACTCAACCACCATCACTGAAGCACCAGTACCTTCATCTCAGTTAATCATCCAGTTGCCATCTCCAGCTGCTTCAAGCACCAGCTCATATTGAGCTCAACAGCAACACATCTCAGCTGCAATCTCTCCCTGTAACTTCAAGTTAATTCACCACCATTGTCACTTCAGGGCCTCACAATTCATCTATTTATCTCAATCTCCATTTCCATTAGCTGCCTGAGCTCATTGCCCTGGTTCATTTCAAGCACTTCAGACCTGTTCTCAGCATCCCTGCAATTCAGTGCACTTCTCATATGCAACACCTGCACTGGTGCTTCTGTGCTACCACAACCTCAGACCATCACCAGCGCCTCACTCATTTCATAAACCATTCACAAGAACACACCCTAGCTCGGACTCCCAGAAATCATCACAGAAACGAACCCGTCTTCTCGAGTCTCGACTGCATCTTCTCGATTTCTGGCTTGACAGCATCTAGTTCATCCATCGCAAACCCTTCTCAGTGCAACTCAAACCCATTCGATCTCTACAATCCATCACAACAACAGCCGTCAACATCACCTCCAGATCGAACCCATACTGACCATTAATTCTCCGATTCGATCCCCATCTCCCTGAGCTTCAACTCTATTTCTCATTCAATTCTTCCCGACCGTGAGCAATCTCTGCTTCTCTCAATTTCTCGATCGACATCATCATTACCTTGTTTATCAGTTGCAGAAACGAACCCTAATCTCGATTTCTCGGATTCAACAGCGACAGCAGTCATGACTGCTTGTTTTTAGTTTCAGGGGAAAGAGGTGAAATGAATGAAAGACGGTTTCTCTCGATTTTAGGTTTAGGGTTATAAATTGGGTTCGGACTCGGGCATGGATCCGGGTACGGGTGTGGGTCTATGGGTTTGGGTTTCAACATCCATGGACATAACCCATCCATTTTACCAACTGATAACAACACTACGTTTTGGATAAGGGCTACCCGGTTGGCGGCCCTTAACTTGAACTGTCCTTTTCTTTAGTAATTTGAGTCACCAAAAACCTTGACTGGGCTCCAGATAGTGTTCGCCTGTGAAATGACTTTTCTGGCCTTTTGGTTCAAATTGAGTGATTTCTTCTTCTTTTCTTCCGTGCGACTCCAAAGTAGCTATAAAACTCAAAAACACACATAAAATACATAATTCACACGAAAAATAGCAAAGAAAGCATAAACTACTAGATAGTAAATACGGTGTATTCTACACCTATCAAAATCTTCAATAATTTAAGAAAAATTGAGAAAGATTTGATTTACAGAAAAGCAGACAATAGTCTTCGAATAATAGATGGTTAATCTGTGGAGCTGATCTTGAAATTTTGATACCTGTAAGTTGTCTTGTTGCTTCACAGGAAGATAGAAGTCTTGAGAATGATAACATAACTAGGATCAAGAGACAAGGATAGGTACAACCACCTTCTCAAATCCTTCTTGTTGGTTTTAAGAACTTTTGTGGGATATCCATTGAGCATAATCTCTACCTGGGTTGTACTTTTACATTGAAGAATAAGTTGGCAGAATTTGTCTCCAAAACAAATTTTTTTAGAACCTCTATAAAAAAACTTCACTCTAGCCCGCCGAAAGCTTTCGACATATCTATTTTTAAAGATAGATGGCCACTTCATCCTTATTTTCTTTTCACGGCTTGAATTATATTTTGGACCATGCAAACATTATCAGAAATCGGTCTACTAGGGATTTAAGCTACTTGCATTGGAGATATAATATTGTTGATGCGTTTCTTCATCCGGAGAGCATTCAACATAAAATATAGTCATATATATATTGTTGATATATTACATAAAGCAATGGGCCTGCAATCTTCTGGTCTATGAAGAGTTTGAGTCATGAGGATTAAGGTAACTCTAGGTTTGTTTAATTGTTTGATAAGAAATCTTAAGTGAAATAAAACTGTGATCATCCTACAAACATTAAATCTCACAATATGCCATTGATATTGTTAAAATCTCGGAGGAAATCCATCCGGCCTTGGAGAGGCACAAGGATCTATAAACAATAAAGCTTGATGGATTTACTAATAAGTTGGGATGGCTATGAGAACCTGATTGTTTTCATCAGAAATACAACTTGAAATATATTGAAGAAAGTGGTAACTGTCTGTTGGAGTTGACGTAGACATGATTTTCTAAAAATGAGAGCTTAGCATGTGTTTAAGAGATTATTCATCTTGACACCACTGACCATTTGTTGCTAGCAGAGAGTCAATTTTATTGCATGCTTTCCACCAATTTGCTTTAATATGAGAGTATTTTGAGTTTATGTCCACATTATTAAAGAAGGGTTCCTTGCCTTTTACATGTTTGAACTGGCTTGTATATCATTGAGATTATTAATTTTACCCCAACCTTAAAAATGCATCAATGTTATTGTCGTTCACATCAAAAGTTTGTAGTTGAGAAATATCTTCTTGCAGCTCAATAATGTTGTTGTGGATATTTCCAAAAGTAATTTTAATCAACTTAGAAAGGAGATGTCTTGTATTAGAGAGCTTATTAATAAGAACAAAAGCTAACAGACCAAGCATGCATAACTTCACCAACACACGAATCATTATGGAGCCACCGTTCAAAAAATTTCCAATTTCTGCCAGTTAATTACCCTATTATTTCTATAAGAGTGATCTTATTCTTCTAAACTTTAGAGTTTTTATTTATATAAGAGATTTAGAGTCCTTCCTGAATCCAATGTAATAATTTGTTTGAATTCCAATATTTTCCGGGTTCATTGGTCCAACCATTATTGTATTTGAACATCCAATATATGCAAATCTATACGATGAAAGACTATATACTTTTCTTAAACAAAAATTCTCAGTATTAATAGTATATATGGTCAGTTTCTGCCAGTATAACCGATACTGCTACATCGTATCTGTATCTGTAAGGACTGATACATACCAAAACCCAATACAACGAACCATATCTCATCTGCGTGCAGTCCATTTAAACAACGATCATATTTTTATCATCGCCCAATCCATAATTCGATAGAGCTAAACTTCGCGGGAGGATGGGCTAGAAAAAAAAAGGCTATAAAACTTGAGCTATATGTGATATATGATTTTAAAAGATTTTAAGGACATGTTTTACTAGACGAAAGCAAAATCCAGGTTGGTAATTGGGTAATTATTTATGGGACATATCAAGTTGGATAACTTTTAATTCAAGCACCATAAAAAATATATTTGATAACCTATAAATAATTATGTAAGGTTATACAAAATAACTGGTCGGGATAACTGAGACCTCTAATGTTAAGAAAGCTGCAAAATGATCAAGTATTACTCAACAATACGACCTTTGAGGTTCATCGAGTCATCGACGTTGTACTTATCAAAAGCTAGAAACTTCAAACACTTCATATGGCATCGTAATAAAACAGATGTCTAGTCATCTGCGGGTGAAAAAGTGTCCAACGAATTTTAGACGTTGTATCGGCGTCCAACCCATATGATGGATTTTGGAAGTCCATCCACACCCAGTCCACCAATAGGTGTATCGCCATACACCAAATTGTGGGTCAGCATCATCGTTGGATCAGATAAATCGAATCACGGTCCGTCTAGGGGATGACCAAGGTGATGGTACAACAACCAATCCCTTCTAGAGGTGGTGGGTGTTTTAAGGGTTGAGTGGGACCTTCAAAAACGTTTTGGATGGTTGGATTTCACATTTGGACCATAAAAATTTGTCCATATTCAGTGTTTTCGAATTATAAATCTAGCTGAGTAAGGGTGTTCCTACTCAGACAACAGTACACGAGCTTGGGTACAACACCGGGGTCAAACCATTCAGGTACCAGCATGAAGAACGAGGTTTACAACAACAAACAGTTAAGGAAGAACAAATTTCTTTTCAACGTTAAGTATTCATTTGTCTCCAAAAGTAAATTACTCCACCCACCGACAATAAATAGTAAGACCCCACAGATTTCACCTCCACCGCTCTCTCTCTCACTCGTTTTCTTTTCTTTATTAAGACGCAATTTTATCTCCCCACTATCTTCGGTTTTCTTCACAATCATCTTCATTAATTTTTTAGTCGATTAATTTCACCCGCGTAAAACTTGTGTCTATCTATTTCTTCTCTTCTTCTTCTAAAAATTCTCAAATTTCCAGTAAAAATAAAAAATAAAGTGCGTGTGTACATTACTTGTAAATAATAGATTAGATCTAGAAGAAGAAATAAAGTTCCTCAATCTCAATCACTGTTTTATCAATTTTTTAATAATATATAAATCTTTCTCCACTTCACTAAGAAAATATATAAAGAAGAAGCTCGTTCTCTTTCTCATCAGATCTTTCAGGAGGAACAATGTTCAGACTTATCAGATCTCTTTGACGATTAGGTACGTGCATTATTGATTCATTCTTAGCTTAATATCATATAATTTATTTTTTCCTGAAGATGTTTCATGTTTTTCCTTACTGTTAGTGTTCATTTATTTTGAAATAATGTGTTAGTGTGGTGTTAATGTAGATTTTCGCAGTAGATCTGGAGTAATTTGAAGCTCTTTTTGAGCTTAAGATTTTGCTGTAGTTAGGTTGATAATGGACTGCATAAACTCATGTAATTCTGCATTTGTGATTTGTTAATTCAGACTTAAGCTTCTTCTTTTGTATGCTTAATTTTTGTTGTTTCAGTTTTCTCTATTTTTGTTTAAAATCATCTTAATGAATTGATGTTTATAACTAGATTTTATGAACCAAATCATGTAGATCTGATATAACCCTCATAAAAGTGTGGTTAGTGCAATAGTATCTCATGGTTGACGCTCGGAACATCTGTCTATTTTACTTCAAATTGTTGTAAATTTTGATAGATCTGTCGCATTTGAATAACACTTGAGGTTGAGAAAGAATTACGTTCAGTTTTTAACATTATCTTCTTTTTGGTTATCCAGGAGTGCGTATGTGAGGAGAGGTTGTTAGTATTTAAAGAGGATAAAGGGTGTTAACTAATTAAGGAAAATGGCACTTGGTAAATATCAGAGAGTGGATGGTAGGAAATCATCTTCTTACTGTTCGACGGGAGTTGTTATTGCGTTCGTTGCTCTTTGCTTAGTTGGGGTATGGATGATGACATCTCCATCCGTAGTTCCTGAGCGAAGTGAGATATCTCAGGATGGCAAAGTAGATGTAGGAGAAATAGCAACTGAGACTAAATCTAGACAATTTGAAGATAGTCAAGGAGATCTACCTGAAGATGCCATGAAAGGAGACTCCAACAACAACTCTGATCAACAGGACGAAGGAAATTCTGAGGTCCAGGATAATCAGAAGGCTTCTCAGCAAACAACTGAAGAAACCACTGAAGAAAACCAGGGTGGCAAGTCTGAGAAGGATGATGGAGATAAAGGTGCGGGTTCCGATGAGACTTCTAATGCTCAGACTGAGAAAGGTACGGGTTCGGAGGAGACATCTAATGCTCAGACTGAAAGTAACGGTGGTGGAGAAAAGACAGAAGAGGCAGAGTCTAATACTGACTCTGGAGAGACACAAACAGAGACTGGGGGACATGCAGAACCTGTTGAAAACCCAATTGAGACAAAGAAAGAGGAGAAAGTGGACGAAAAGGTAGATGAAAGTCAAGAGCAGCAGTCAGAAAACTCCAGCGATAACAAAAAGGATAGTTCAGACGGTAGCCAGGGTGCTAATGAGGTATTTCCTGATGTCGCACAGGCAGAAATTCTGAATGAGACTACCACACAGAATGGATCATTCTCGACGCAGCGGGCGGAGTCAAAGAATGAAAAAGAAAAACACCAATCTACTGAGTCCAAAGAAGAAGATTCCACTGGATATAGCTGGAAGGTGTGTAATGTCACTGCTGGACCAGACTATATACCTTGCTTGGATAACGTGCAAGCTCTAAAGAAACTTAGAAGTACTAGGCATTACGAACACAGAGAGAGGCACTGTCCTGAAGAGGCCCCCACCTGCCTTGTTGCGCTTCCTGAAGGATATAAACGACCAATTGAGTGGCCTGTAAGCAGGGACAAGGTAAGTGATTAGATTTTCAAGCGAATTGAAGTACTTTCCACTTTATGTTAGCTCGTATTGATTTAATGTGTCCTGCAGATATGGTACCATAATGTTCCCCACACCAAGCTTGCGGCAGTAAAGGGTCACCAAAATTGGGTGAAAGTTACTGGCGAGTACCTTACTTTTCCTGGTGGGGGGACTCAATTCAAGTACGGTGCTTCACATTATATCGAATTTCTTCAAGATGTAAGAACTTCATATTTTCTATCCCTTTAGTTATAATGCTATATTTTTTTCATAGTCTCACAATCTCAAGTCTTTTGCGTCTAATGATTCAAGTTTTCCGTCGTCACATTATGCATGATCTCTTCTAAATTGTTTTTAGTTTGGTTGTTAGTATCTTCATCTATTTTAGCATGCCTTCTACCCCAACCATATTTGCACATTAGTTAAAAAAACTCAAAGCTAGTAGCTGAGTAGTTAAAAATCATAACCAGTTGCCTCTAGGACAGAGGCCCCAAGAGGTTCATTTTTTCCGTCTCTATTTATTGGTCTCCTACACATTTTTCGACTTTCTATTCGTTTTGAAGGAAAAACATGCTTAGCATTTGATCCCAAGGATATTTATCAATTTGCAATGACGCTGAATACCTTTGATATTTGAAATTAAATAAAGGGAGTGCCGGATATAGCATGGGGAAAGCAGAGCCGCGTGATATTGGACGTCGGATGTGGGGTGGCCAGCTTTGGAGGATATCTCTTTGACAAAGATGTGCTAACCATGTCACTTGCTCCCAAGGATGAGCATGAAGCTCAAGTTCAATTTGCCCTTGAAAGGGGTATCCCTGCTATATCGGCTGTCATGGGTACCAAGAGACTACCATTCCCTGGTAACGTCTTTGATGCCATTCACTGTGCACGTTGCAGGGTCCCCTGGCACATTGAAGGTATTTTTTTTTTCTTACATCTATTTTGTAATACCTTCTTTGAATGTTCTGCATTATTCTTGTCAATCCAAAATGACTTATTAAATGTGTAGGTGGCCAACTTCTCTTGGAGCTTAATCGTATGTTGAGACCTGGTGGATACTTTCTGTGGTCAGCTACACCAGTTTACCAAAAGCTTCCAGAAGATGTTGAAATCTGGAATGGTATATTACTTCATTAGGCTTGTTAGTGTTGTTTGCACAAACATTATACACCTATGTTTGTATTTTAGGAACTTTAAAGTCAACAGCCTCAGTATTTATGACTTTGAAAGTTGTTTTGAAAATAAATTGCAGCCATGACTGAATTAACAAAGAAGATGTGCTGGGAACTGGTAACAATTAAAGAGGATAAAGTGGACCTTGTTGGTGCAGCAATCTATAGGAAGCCTTTGACAAACGAATGCTACAAGAGTAGGCAAGAAAATGACCCTCCTCTCTGCAAGGAATCTGACGATCCAAATGCTGCCTGGTAAGTTGCATAGTAATTTCTTTGTTATTAATCCCGCACTTGCCAGGAAAAAGAATTACTTCAGTAAACGTGTTAGTCTTGGACCCTCTCATCCTTCTTTTTGAGAACATATGAATTTGATTTGGGTCCCAAACACAATGGTTAGGTTCTATGTAGTGTTTTTATTTATTTTGACTAAAACTCATACATGTTCTCTGTGTAGGAATGTTTCTCTTCAAGCATGCATGCACAAGATCCCAGTAGACGAAACAGCGCGTGGGTCACATTGGCCAGAGCAATGGCCATTGAGGTTGGAAAGACCACCTTACTGGTTGAGGAGTACTCAAGTCGGGGTCTACGGCAAAGCAGCACCAGAGGATTTCACTTCGGATTATAAACACTGGAAACATGTCGTCACAAAATCATACCTTACCGGTATGGGAATTAGCTGGTCTAAAGTGAGGAATGTCATGGATATGCGATCTATTTACGGAGGGTAAGGATAACTTTATTTGTCTATGTATTCAACTGACTAATTCTTATTTTGTTTTGTTATCTTACTTTTCATGGTGTGTCTTCAGTATTTTGATAAACTCAACCACTTTGTTTTAAACAACATTCCTTTTCAATTGCTCTTTGTTGTAGTTTCGCTGCAGCTCTAAAGGACTTGAATGTTTGGGTCATGAATGTGGTTACAATTGATTCACCTGACACACTTCCAATAATCTATGAACGTGGCTTGTTTGGTATGTATCACGATTGGTGTGAATCGTTTAGCACGTACCCAAGATCCTATGATCTTCTACATGCTGATCATCTTTTCTCCAAGCTTAAGAAGAGGTCTGTCCTTTCTCCTTCATGTTTTAATCAGAATGCACTTTTAATAAAGGATCAGTGGCTTACTCATAATAGAATTAGTTATCCCACTTATTTATCATTCGTTACTTATATTCTTATCAAAAGGATTAGCACCCAAGTGCCGGCATGCGTATAAAACTCACCTATTTAGTGGTAGAATTTGAGGTTCTGTCGTGAATATATATCTCTTTACATTAGCTACTGGGTTTATTTAGCTCTGTGTTCATCCGCGTGAAGAACCACAGAGTTCTATATCTGATGTAAACCTTGTTGCAATTTGTGCTACATATACTGGGTGTCCGTTCGAACTTTATAAAAGCTTTTGGTAATGGGTGTGAACGAAAAATAATATAAACTAAAGCTTAAAAGGATACCCTTCATGGCTAAGCTATTATAAAGAGGCTCAGAAATCTCCCTCGCCATATGATGGCCTCCCACATAATTTGTCATGTTCTTCTTCCTGTTATATTGTTATATATTTGTGCGAGTTCATGAACCTATTTACAGGCGTCACTGACAACGTGGGTCATTTTATATATTTGTGAATTATGAACCTAGGTCATGTTATATATTTGTGAATTCATGAACCTAGTTACAGGCTTCGTTGACAATATGGGTCTGCTTTATGCACATTTTAAGATAGTAAATTTCTGGTTCTGTAGGTGCAATTTAGTGGCAGTGATGGCAGAAGTAGACAGGATACTAAGACCAGAAGGGAAACTTATTGTACGTGACAATGTGGAGATCATCAATGAGATAGAGAAAATGGCAAGGTCTTTGCATTGGGAGATCCGCCTTACCTATAGCAAGGACGCTGAGGGATTGCTTTGTGTACAGAAGACAATGTGGCGGCCTAAAGAGATTGAAACAATTGCATCAGCAACTGCTTAATCACTCTTTTTCTACTATAGAGTTCTAATGTCAGCCACTCTGCATAGCGCCACGGTTAATTAGGGATCTTCCGATAATTTTGTTGTGTTCTTAATTAATTGAAATTTGTAATATGTCTCTTTAGCTCCTGTATTATTTGTTATCTTTTATCTTGTTTCTCCTGAAAGTGAGAGACCATTATTTTTGACATTACGATGTTCTTGTAACAGTTATTATAGAAAATGAATGCATTCATGAATTGTACTGATCGAAGTCTGTTACACCTTCCAAAGTTTATTTTTCTGCCTGGCTGCCCTAAAAGCAATGTACCTAGCAATTATATTCCAATAAAACAGAACAATCACCAGCTTTCAATCAGGTATGGGCTGCCAGAAAGAAAACACTACCTACCTGGATGCACATTATCTAAAGATAAAGGTAAGCAGAAAGGAAAGAGCACAACCCTGTATTCCTGGAAAACAGAGATCTATAAATAGATTTTACTTTCCAAATTTTCAGGTTATGGTGTTGAGATTGGTAGCCTATTTGCAGGGATTAGAACTTGATGTAGCAAGCCTGTCTGTTTGTAAAAGAGGTTCCAAAAGAAAAGAAAGAAAAGAAAGAAAGAAAAAACCAATAATTTACAGTGGGATGGACCTGAAGACTTGATAGAATGTTGGCAATGCCAAAAACCAAATTGGTAAACCTTTGGAGCGTTACTGCAGAGTAAATAAAACAAGAGATATTTGTTGCATGCATAAGAACTTAAGAAGTGAGAAAGTGGCTGTATTGGTGCGATAACCTTGGGTTTAATGCACAAATTATATTATCTTACATTGTTTACTATTACAACGATTGATTTCGATTACATGTGTGTAAAACAACTATACAACATAACATTTTGGAAAACTAGCTAGCTAACTAGGGAAAACCTAGTTTGCTAGCTTTGAATTCATTTATAGTTAATGATTTTCCCTACCTCTACCAAGATTAGCATCTATCAAGACTGTCAGCATTAGCAGCGTGTGCATGACCATAGAAAATCCATTTGTTGATTTTGCTAAAACCCATATATGTAAAACACGACTACTCAGACTATTTTCTCGGTCGATCCAAACCCGCAACCTCTAAAAGCATGTCGACTTTATGTGCAAAAATCAGCTCCAAAATCATCAAGTTCATCCGCTTCAGAAAAGATTTTGCTGAGACTTACTATTTTCCAGGAGTAATAGTTTAGCTAAGCCTTTTTCCCTTCCTTCAACCGGGTATGCCGAAAAGCTTCTACACTGTTTGCTGAATGTGATGACTTGGACACTGAATTAGTGCCTTTGGAAGGAGCAGAAGGAGGAGAAGGCAACTTCTTAGGCAACATTTGATCCCAGTTATACTGTTTTGGCAATGATCTTGCTGATGCTGCTTCTAACGATGAAACGACGATGAAAGTAACAATGAGACCAAAAACCAAGCTCTTGTGCCACCATGAATAGAACATCTCTTTTAACTATATCAACCTTCTTACAAATCAACAGTTGCTAGTATATAAGCCTGACCCTTTCTTTTTAGGTTCCTAATTATGATGATGGATTTCTAAAGAGAGTCTGACAATGAAGGGTTTAATTATGAGATGAACAGACAGGTTGATTATAGGGCTTAAATATACAACCTAAAAAGATGTTTCAAATGGCAGACAAGAAGCAACTTCTTTAAGTTTTTAACAAAAGGTGTTGTCAACACATGTTCCTAATAATAATTGCGCGCTTTATTTCGAGTGTGTGTGTGTGTGTATGATGCCGCGCGAAATTCATTTATAAGTCTATTTGTATATCAAGGTTTGTTTATTTCTTGTAGGTACACCATGGAATTGCTTGGATAGTACTATTTCAAGCCTCCCAAAGGGTTATTGCTTTATGACTACCTAAACCAGCTAGCCTATAGCTAGGTAGTTGTGTGTTTTTCTTTTGCGCAACTTCCCCATTGCCTGATAAAAGTTTTAAGGTTTGAAATGCACACAAAGTTTTTTAATAATCATTCAAACCTCTGTAACTAGAATTGGCTTTTCATTATTAATCAAAGCGTGGGAAGCCAGGGAAAGCAGTCTAATGATAAATTAATGAGAAAGTTAGGAGAGGTAAAGAAAGAAGGGTCTAGGCATCTTTTTATGACACTTTTGGTACGTAATACAGATGAGAGGACACAGTAAGAAGAATGTTGAGTGCAATCTAGTCTGTTAGGTGTATGTGGTTGTATTAAAGTATTCAGCATTCGTGCAATAACAGTTTATAACAGATGAGTTTAACTCGTATAAATAAAAGGATAGTGTCGGATAAAAGATATCTCTGTTGTCTACAAAATTTGTGCCATATGAGTTGTTAAGACTGCGGTTTGTGCCCCTAATAGGGATCACATTGGGTACCACTGTACCACTAAGAGGGATAACAGCCACTAGCTATGTTGTGAAGGAAGACTAAATTTTTGGTGGAGCGCCTTTGGCGCGTGAAGCCCCAAGGCGCTCTAAGCGCTAGACGTTGGCCACGCCCATATACATATTCTAAATTTTTTGGCAAGGTATAAACCCCGCCCCACAATAAATTAAAAAAATAAAAAAATAAATGGGCGCCTAGGCGCCAAATTATGCCTATATCAACGCAATTCGTTGATGTGTTTTTTTAAAATTTTTTGGGCGCTCCCACCGTTCATTTAGTCTGCGCCTTACGCCCGGTTCTTCAGGCGCAAGAACTACGCAAGTTTGCAAATTTAATTGTCATATACGGGCTTGGCGCCCACAAGCATCCTTTCCCAAATGTATATCCACATCTTTTACAACATAACAGCCACTATTAGTTTAACGCCCCTAGGGCGGAAGAGATAATTAAGGGAGGATACTTATTTCCTTTTTTGTCGTTGAAAATCCGATTAAATTAAGGAAAAATGGACACATGGAAAAGTGTTTAGTTCTTATGCCACCCAAAAATTATAACTACGGGTCTTTGGATTTATCAGGCTCTTGGGCCACATATTGATATGTACCATTCTTAATATGTTGAAAAAGGTATACAAAATCTTCACACCCTGCTGAAATCATGATTTGTAAGAAAAATAAAAGTAAACCAAATAAAAATACACAAAATTGGTAATAGTTGTTTTGAATGTAGATCTTAATTAACCATATATGTAAACAATAATTTTTTTCATACAAATTTTTAGTATTTGCAATTTTACATTTTGATAGATGGATAGTTGAGTAATATCGTCTTTAGCGTATTAATTCTCAGATGAAAAAGACATGTGATATTGAGTTAATATTGGGTGATAAAAGCAAAGAAAAATCATCATTTTCCTCAAATGATAGAACCCGGCGATGGAGCGCATCAATATAAAAAATAACCAATGATGAAAGACATAAACAGACTTTAGTAATTCATCATGTGGACTACCCTTGGTGATTTTCAAATTATTTTCAATTTTTCTTTGTCGATTAAAAGCTTGCTTTATTGTGTAAAGGTTTATTCGGGTCTTTTATGTTTACATTGGTCTTCTTTTACACATCTCGCGCTTCGAGGCGCAAATAAATGGCGCCTCGCCTTTCCAAAAATAATTCATAATAATCGGATAAATTATTGACAATTCATAATGTTTGAATAAATCATTGGAAAGATGTTGCTCAACATAGGCCACTAGTTTAACAGTTAAAAGGGGAGGTCGATTTGGAGGAGAATTGGGCTCATGTAACGGTTAAACAGTTAAAAGGGGAGGTCGATTTTGAAGGTAAATATGTATAGAAGGTAAAAGTACATAATCTAACAGTACATATCAATATGTACATGGAAAAAAGGAAAAGTGTTTAGTCCCACCCCACGGTACATATCAGTACATATTGATATGTACCGTGTGATTATACAAAATCTTCACACAGAGAATCATGATTTTAAGAAAAAATAAAAGTAAACCAAATAAAAATACACAAAATTGGTCAATTAACCCAATAACGACAATTCCTCGATGAAAAAGACATGTAAAATTTGATACTGTTTAAATGGACGAGAATGTAAAAATAACCATGATGTAAACAGTTTCATCCTACCCATTTTCAAATATTTTTTCTTATTTTTAATTTACATCAGGATGCATCCAGTTTCATCCTCGCTATTTTTTTAGTTTAAACCAGGATGAATCCATATTCATTCTTGCTGTTGTTTTGGTGTCCATTTCACCCATACTAATTTTTACTCGTCCATTAGAACCATGTTTTAAAAATATTTGGGAAATTGACCCAATTTCCGATAAAAATAACATCATATCGATTAAACCATGTCGTTTGAAGAGACAACCCTCGTCTTCTAAAATTGAGTATTAGATCCAGATGAAAAAAAGATTAAAGAGTATACATCAAAACTCAAATTGATGATTTTATATATCTTTCTTCTTCTTCTTCTTCTTCTTCATGGATTTATTCATGAATCTTCTTGATCTTCTTCGCTTGTTTCACTTCTTTACCATCACTTATTCTAGAACATATCTGAATTGGATGGAGAATGATGAAGTTGATTACAGAGCACTACAAAGATCTTCAAACGAAAACCCCAAAAACACCAGCAGAGAAGAAAAAACGGATTTGAAACTATGGAAAGATGAGCTGATTGTAGTAGTTTCTCTGTTTTTTTTCATCAATCCCCATCACTATAGCTATCCGCTGTTAGAGAAGAAACTAAAAACATAAAAATACATCTGATTTGAAAGATGTTTAAGGCATTTCTTTGGAGGAAGGTTATTTATGGAATTTTTTAAAATTATATCATGACAATCGCACGTGAATGGATCGATGAGTAAAAAATCTAGTCCAAAAACATGTTTTTGGATCGGCGATTAAAACAGTTTGACGGGTGGATCAACCACTAAATGGGTTTTCCCAACTGGATTAACCAGTAATTCCTAGAACCCTTGTATTAGGGAAAACTAAGGCCATTGAATAGAAAAAGGTAAAAGCCCCTTACCCACCATTTTTACATAATGGCAGTAATGCCCTTATGTGATTAGTGTTAATGTTAATGATTAAAGGTTAATGTTAATGATTAGTATGATTGATTAAATTATTGTTAGTTTTAAAGAGTAATAGATTATTTTTTGTAATAAGAGAAAGAGGAAACCACAATCTAAAGAGAAGGAGGAGGAGGAAAAAACTAATTTTGTAAATCGTTCTTCTGACAAACTTCACCACCATAAATCTTCTCTATATCTCTCAATTTCGAGGTTTAATACTTCATCTGGTACTCGTTAGGCTTTCAAGTTTTATTTTTGTTCATTGAGTTCACCAAAGAATTGAATTTTTTACAACTATTCAACTTCTTTTGGATTTGTTGTTTTTATTATTTGGTCGGATGACAAGATCTCTTATTTCCTCAATTTCATACACAAAAAATTGTTTTTTCTTTTTTGAAAGAGGAAACCAAGAGATTTGAACAACAAACTATATTAAGCCGTTTTTGATTCATGAAACCCCGAAAAATCGACTCCGATTCACACTTTGGTTTGCTCTACTATCAAAACTTTGAATTGGAATGTAGTTGAGACCGAATATACCATTACTCTTGCTCTCACATCGATTCGGTGTTTTTGCTTCTTGATTAGAGAAGTTGCGCGCTCCATACGCCTCTTGAATCTCATGTGACAACTATCAAGACTCCGTCGCCGAAGTTGACAATTCAACAAGGTCTGATTCTCTTATTCTCTAACTCCCGTTGCATTTTGTTGCTTTCCTAAATTTTTATGGCATCCATTATTATTTTTTGAGAGAGAGTTGGGTTTATCTAAAGAGAAGGAGGAGAAGGAGGAGGAGAAAAACTAATTTTGAAGTAACAAATGTGAGGAAGTTGAATCTTCCTTAACGCATCACGTAATGGAATGCCAAGATGGTGGTGCGGAGGTTTAATTTGCTCTTGGACTACTAGCTCTGATTGAGTTCACCAATAATTGAATTTTTACAACTTGGATCGGATGACCCATTATCTCGCCTATGCCTGTAGTAGCTCTTACTTTCAAAGAGTGAAGAACATTTCTCTTAAACCGATTTGAAAGAGGAAACCACAATAGCATAAAAACTCGGACCTTGTCTAGATTTGAACAACAAACTATATTAAGCCGCTTGTCACATCCCAAAATAATCAGACTCCGAAGTAGGAATAAGTTCTTCTACTATCAAAACTTTGAATTGGAATGTAGTTGAGACCGAATATACCGTCACATCGATTCAGTTACAGTCGCGCTCCATACGCCTCTTGAATCTCACAAGACTCTGCGCAATTGATTCTCTTAGCTGACATCCTTTACAACCTAAGAGTTGTTTTAACTCAATTGAAGAATTTAAACCAATCTGCCTCCCATAGTTAAGCCTATATGTGATTTCCGTTTTGATCAAAGATTAAGGTGAGATATGAAATCGTTTGCAATAGACAAAGTCTAGTAGACCTAAAAATCCGGTACTTAGGACTCCCGAAGAGCAGCCTAGATTATTATTCACCTCACAAGTTAAACCTACTCTGATTTCAACAAAGAATCGTTAAAGGGATATACCTTTGGAATCACAAAGTCTGAGACGAAGAAACTTTGCGATTTCTATCTATCTTGCATGATTGGAGTGAGAATCAACAATCAGTAGCAAGATCAGGATACACGAACTATCAAGATACACGGACCTGTCTTCACGAATCCCTAAGCGAAGTCTTTTTAGTCGCTAAACCTAAAAAGGTTTAAAGGAGAAGACGACTTTAGTTTACAACTAGGACACACAAGAAAAATGTCGAGGACTCAAAGGTCCCAGTTGCTTGAGGTTCTCCTTATATAAACTTTCAAAATAAAAAGTTGCTTTAGATTTAGTTAAGCTAAGGTAGCTTTGGAATCAAGCAATCAATATCCACTGTTAGACGAATCTTTGTTTCGATATTAACACAACAAAATATACACTCTGGTTAGGATGGACCATAACCGAACCATGTACAATGACTTGTTCCTGAAAGGTTAGCCGAAACTAGCTAGACGAACTATAAGCTTAATCATTTTCATATAATACTTTAAGACTTTAATCTCTTGAGTCACAACCATAGGTTATAATGTGATCAAATATGTCTAAATGTGTTTTTATAGGGAGTTGTTCAAATAACGACTATCTCATAGAAATAATTCTGATGCATCATAAAATATTCGACAGGGTAAGTACGTGTACGTACCTACATCCAGTGCGTGAGTTATTTTGTCATGGTACGTGTACTGGGTTTGTATACCCTCAAGACAAAACCGAGTTCAGGACTTCACAGAACTTTTCGTTATGTATATTAGGTATGTGTACCAACTTGAGTTCACGAGTTCACAAAACTTTTTGGGTTTGCATACTTGGTATGTGTACCAAAAGTCGTTTCCGACCTATAGCTACGCCGGTACGTGTACTGCGGCTCCGTACCTAGAATGCTTTGTGCCATATATAACCGGTATGTGTACCGGGCCCCGTATCCAGTTTACTGAGTAGTTCTATATCTCTCTAATAATCAATTTGAAACATTTATAAATAACATCAATGACACATATCACTGTTCCGGGCTATATTCAAATGATAATCTTGAATCATAATTTAGGTCATAAACAATAAATTGTTCTTAACTAAATTCATCAAGTATGAACAAATGTTCTTAAGCTTAGTCAACATATTTCGAGAATAAATCAAGATAAACTTGACTCAAAATTTTAGTTGTGCATGTAAAGTCCAATTTAGTCATGCGATATTGTGTCATAGATAGAAAGGTCAGTCTTCACTTACCTTTTGTTGATGAAGTTCTCCAAAAGATTCGGTTGATATTCTTCTTCAAACGGTAGAACGATGTGATGTCTGGTACTCAACTACACACTTCTATCCTAATCCGAGTCTTGACTAAATGTAGACTAGAAATCAAGATATAGTTTTGATCAACTAAATTTGACAACAAGCTTGAGATAACAACACTTGTGAGTTTCATCGACAATTTCTCTAATAATTTTCTGTCCGTATTATAGATACATTCCAAGGATGAATGACAAAACTTCATGTTGGTATGAGTAAGTTGTGTTAAAACGTTCAACATGCATATTTTGTGTTTTTTCACCCATATACATAACGTATACTTGAACATCACTAGCATCATTTGCTCTCAACTGATCAGTTTTTCCACTGCAGATTAATCCAAGTAAAGAAATAATGAGAATAACATACTTCAAGCACCCCATTGGACTCTTCATCATTTTTTTTTTTTGAAAGAACAAGAAAGAGATTATGAGTAGAAACCCAATAGTGTATAGTGTGAGAATTGACATCGATTAAGTTGTTATAAAAAGAGGAAACATATAGTGGTGACGGCTTGAGAGAGATAGAGAGGAAGGGATAAATGTAGAGAATAGATGTCATTCTCAGATTCCAACCTAACCTAACCTTAACTAGTTGCAGAAAAATGACTATTTACTAGAAACTCTTTTTCTTATTCTTTACGCACTAGTTTTCACTAGGATTTCAATAAGGCTTCTCTTAAATGTAGCCCACGCATTTATTAACCATAACCCAAAAGTTTAAGTTAAAATGAAAAACCAAACAAGTCTTTTTTTTTTCGTAATTTTTTTTAATTATACTTTCTAATCAAAATCAAAATAAATCCTAACTTTTTTTTTAATCAAACTTCAAACTTCAAATTAAATTATAATTGTTCTTTTAGTATTCTCACAGATTGACCAATTATAAACCTCAATTCTTATTTTCTCACAAAACAATATAATTCTTAATTTTCTCTAAAATGATTTTTTTTTCAATCATGATTACATTAAAATTGATCGGGGTATATATTATAATTGTTCTGTTAAAAAATTCCACAACAACATTAATTGAAATAGAATTAGCAAAGGTTTTAATTCTTTTCCTATATATGACCATTTTCCTAGAACTCCATAAACATAATCAATACATAAAAAAGAATCTAAGATGATATTTTTCTTCTCAATCATGATTATACTAAAATTGATTGAGGGTGTTGGTTATTCTTAAAAAACATTAACTATGCCAAATATCTTACATAAATTTAATTATAAACATTACTTCCTCCGTTTTTTTTGTTAGTCTGCTTCGACAAAGTCAAAATATTAAGGAGACATGAGGAATATCAATAATGCTATAATATTACTAAAAATAAAAATAAACATGTGTATTTATTATATTATATAAAGAAAATATATATTTGGTAATTTTATTATTTTTAGAAATGTTTAAATAAAGATAAAAATAAATAGCTGTATATAGTTAGATTATAAGATCAAATAATATACTCCTTTTAATAATATACTCTTCCACCTATATGCCACCCACACTTTTCCTATTTGCCACCCTCGTCAAAATTTTTAAAATTATTGTACTTTTCGATTCTACTTTTCCTATTTACCGCCTATAAAAATCAAATTAAATTTGACTATAACTCA
Organism: Papaver armeniacum; assembly: GCA_023531295.1. Classification (NCBI taxonomy): domain Eukaryota; kingdom Viridiplantae; phylum Streptophyta; class Magnoliopsida; order Ranunculales; family Papaveraceae; genus Papaver; species Papaver armeniacum. The sequence continues at coordinate 43,224 of JAJJWW010011999.1, read as the reverse complement.
TGTTAAAAATTTCAAACCCTAGCTAGGTTAGAATTCCATTTAAAATAAAATTGTTAAATCAATCACGAGTGAAGGAGGTGATCGTTGGGAGAGATAAACTACAAGAACCGTGGAAGAGATGGGAAATTATTACCTACCTATACTATCTCTTCTTCCCTTCTAAAAAGTTAGGGTTTCATTTATCATTGTATATATTTCACAGATATGAATTTCGAAACAGGGATGTATTTAGTTAATTATGTTCTTAGTTCTTATATAGATTGATCCAATAATCATTAATTATAATCATTTGGTCATGATTTTGACAGTAGTATGTTGACGAATGAATCAATGAACTTTAAAGTCCCGTTTGTTTTATCCTGCTAGTTTCTAGGTGCGTCTGCTACTTGCCTAGATGATTGATTTTAGATATTAATGAACTGATAACAATCCAATCAAACAAGTTTGGGCTATGAATGGATATGTTTGATTCTCCTTTACTAATCAATTTTTGACTTATTAAAATTTTAATAGGGGAATCCGGTGGCGATGGTAGTCATAACAATGGTGATTTTAAGGAATAAAGATGGTGATCATGGTCCAAGTAGTGGTTGTTGTAATGTTATGGCAATGGTATCACTTAAAAGTTCTAATGTTTACCATTAATGATGAGGAATCGGGTTTAAGAGATGAAAATAAAAGTGGATTTTGGATGGGTATATTTAGTTTTTATGGTTGGGTGTAAATAAAAAGTTAATGAGTAGTATTTAGGATATATGAAAAATTATGTGGGTGGCAAACAGGATAAGTGGGGGTGGTAATTAATGAGAGTGGTAAATAGGAAAAATGTGAGTGGCAAATAGGTGAAACCTTTTTTTTTTTATCATTCCTTTTGCTTCGCAGTTTCTCCTTTTTTTCTCTAAGAAAGGGATCATCATAACTAAAACCAAAACCCTATACTCTTTCACATGTTATTTCTCTGTCTTTCAAGTTCCTTTACTTCACACAACTAAAACCATTCCTCCTCTTTCTTGTTTCTCACAACTAAAAACCATTCCCCCTGTTTCTTATTTCTCACAACTAAAACCAAAACCATATGCTCTTTCTTATCCTCAATTTCTTCTTACCGTGATGGCCTTCCAGTGTAATGAAGACCCAAAGGTTGTTGTAATGATTAGAGTAAGTTTTTTTTATTCTTTATTCTTTTTAATGTTAAGAGTGCTTTTTTCCCATAAAAAAGGTTTTTTCAAAACCCATTCCACCAGCAGATTTTCTTTTACTTGGTTTGGTTCATGAAATGATGTTAGAGTGTATATAATTGGAATATATACGAAGAAAAGGATCGTTATAAAAATAATGTTAGAAAGACTACAGTTGTGTGTTATTTTTATCATTTTTTTTTTTGAAATATGATGTTATTTTTATCATTAGCGCTGATGTATGTGTTAGGGTCTTTTATTTTGTTTTATTTTTATCTTAATATCAAACATGGTAGATATTAAGATGATTTGTTTCCCATTTATGGAGATATCATTTAAGACATTAGATTAGGTTATGTTAAATATAATTTAATAATTATAAAAAATTGAAGGATATATTTGAGAGTTTGACTAAAAAATATGACCGTGAACATAAGATGACCGACGAAAGTAGAATAGAGGACGAAATCAAAAGAGAAAGGGAGAAGATAATTAATTTCTTTTTTGTTGTTGATTTTTATTTCAAGTTCTTTTATGATATGATACATAATAATTTGAAATAAAAGAATTTAAGGATTTAAGTATTATCTTATTATTTTCGACTGTATAATTTTGTGGATTATGTGGAATGATTATAAAGATATGTTTAGTTAAATTAAACACTTATTTAAAATGAGTTATGGTTAATAAATGCATGGGCTATATTTAAGAGAAGCTTTGAATAATTAAATTAATTAATTAACTATCTGGTTCTATAGCCCGTCTCTCTTAATAGGTTTAACAACTAAGGATAATGGCAACACAAGGAAAACTAATAAGATAGTTGTTAAATGAAAGAGCTACTAATTATATTTGTATCCATGGTGTGCATGGCTATATCAATAGTGTAAGCAATAATACTGATTAAGACTTGGACATCGTAATTACATGGTCCATCGCGAATATATACAATGTACAAGGTCTATTTAGGAGCACTAATTGTTAACAAATATCAATTTAATCTATTCCTTCTTCAAAGAAAATAACAAATGTGGTTATACATACATACAACTCTTTTGGTATTCTCTACCTTAATTTGGGAAGGATGGTGAAACCTTAGGATGTGGTAATCTTGCCTAAAAGCCTACGGCTTAGCTAGGCAATCAATATAAATGTCATCCTTAATTGGAGTCCCTTTTTTAATTCACTTTGTTCACACTGTAAACCATAATTTAGGTGTTAGTCGGTTTGGAACAAGAAACATGTTGTGTAGCGAGGACAAAGAAAAGAACTCAGTTGGCGCCCATTTTGGTTTAAGTTGATCGTTACGAAGACAAATCCCATTACCATGTTACAATAGAAAGTTTTACATATCTTCACATTTACACTATCTAATTTATGCTTTGTGGAGGTGATCGAAAATTCATTATTGTTAGAGCATTGCTCGGTTGAACCCACAAGTTTTGTTATCTCAAGATTGTTGTCAATGCTAAGTGATCAAAACTATATCTTAATTTCTAATCTACGAAGTCAAGTCTCGGACTAGGTTAGAATTGTAGTTGAGTATCAGAGATCAACCTTGAAGACTGGAGATCGACAAAGATTTGGAGAACTTCTGTACCAGGTATGTGAAGACTGAACCATTCTATCTTACTCACATACCATCATTCTATCTATTGAAACTATGTCATATGACTTCTAGTAGAGTTACAAAGAAGAAGTTTCGAGTCAAGCTTGTCTTGTGAAAAATCTCGAAATATGATTTAGCAAATAATTCAATGATCCTTAACAATATTAGTTCTATGAATTAATTTGTAGATCAATTGAAAATTGCCCATGCAAATGATATCACTTGAGAATGTTTCAAACATCATAAGAGAGAAATATGAACTTACTCTACCCAGGGTAGATTGGTGAACCAATTCACAAACCATAGATATCTGAGTTACAAAAATACAGAAAGGCTGGCGGACCAGTTCGCAAACCGCAAGTTCAGTTGGGAACAGTTCACGAACTCGGTTGGAGAACCATGTTGAACTGAATTTTTTAAGTTGGATAAATAGGCTAGCAGTTGACGAACCCGGTTCACGAACTGTGGTCAACTGAGTTCTGTAGTCTAGTAGGGTTGGCGAACCCAGTTCACGAACTGTTGCACCCTGACTCGTAAACAAGCCCTGCGGTTCACGAACCGTTATACTAGCTGTCCCAGTTTTTATTTAGTATATGCTTCAAGAATTATTTTCATAATATGTTTAGCATTCTAGAACTCTTAAACACTTCTAAGACTTCATTGATTACTTAAACACTTATGTATGTGTATCATGATTAAATTCATAGGTGTTTAAATGAACATCATACTTATGGATTTCTTTGAAAGTTTTTTAACAAGATGAAATTAGTAAATTCTGGCATTCATTTATGGATATTTCTAAACTACCATTTTAATTGATTATTGTTAGTATAAGAAATATGTATAATTTGATAGCGATATTTATATTAGTTACATATGTGTTTTAAAATGTTTTTCAATAGCATAAAGTTTACGAAAATCCGTGATATAGTTTGAGAGATGAATCCTTTCTAAATTTTAATTATCCATAAGGATATAGTTGTAAAAAATATTTAAAAATACTTCTTCCTCCTCGTTGCCTTGAAGGTTAGTGAAAACTTGAACTAGATCGCCTATTTGGGAATGGAGGAAGTATTATTTTTTTAATATTTGATAGTTTTTAACGTGAAGGATAAATTTAAAATTAATATTTTACACTTTTAGCCCTGCGCAATTTTCCAAAAATGGGATTATGACTAACATTAGTTTTTTTCTTTCTTTTATAATGAGCTTAACTGTATAATAGTATGTAGAAAGCGGGTTGGTTGTAATTACTGGCGAGATTGGGGTATACCCAGATTAATTGGGGTATACTTAATGAGACAAAATAGTTACATTAGGAAGTAAAACCCAAAACCCATTAGCGATATATTTTTGAAAATGATCATGTTTCAAAGGGACCAACAACAGCTAGGGCCATACAGAAAGACAACCAAATTGATAACACCGAAGGGGGTGGAGTGGGGGGAGGTGGAATGAGGTAATTCTTAGACTTTTCAATTATTTGGTTTTACATTACAGTCCTGTCTTAAAAATCTATAGTACTGTTAATTTTCCCTGTCTTAATTTTCTTCATAAACATCTTACCATGAAATTTCTTTCTTGGAATGTGTGTGGGTTTGGAAACAAAAACACTAGGAACCACCTTAGAGATTTAGTTAGATCAAATGATCCAGACTTTATTTTCCTTATTGAAAAAAAAATACTAATATGAAAATGAAGAATTACATCTCTAATTTGAACTATCCTAATTCCTTCTTGATTGAACCTATTAGTCTGTCAGGTGGTCTTTGCCTTTTATGGAAAGATGTAATTGATATGCAAATAATTGATGCTAAGATAAATGTGATAAATTGCAGGATAAGGATCGATGCTAGAACCAAATTTTCTCTAATCTCTTTTATCTATGGTGATCTATATGTTAACTGCAGGAACAACCAATGTGATTATATGAATAATGTTGCTTCTCATTACTCCCTCCCTTGGATTGTCATGGGAGACTTAAATTTCATTCTCACTCATATGAAAAGGAAGGAGGTAACATTGTTAGTCAATCTGATCTTAATGTAGCTAACATGCTGATAAATAGTAGTGGGCTTTATAGCATGAATTTTCTAGGTAATCCTTTTACTTGGACCAATAAAAGAGCAGGCTGTGTGAATTAATTCTAGAAAGACTGGATAGAATCCTAGCAAACATAGATTGGTACAACAACTACCCAAACTCTATTTCTCACCATCTTATTCCCTTAGCCAGTGACCAACGGGTAGGGTGGGTAGGATATGGCCTATTTCGCCACCCTACCCGTTAAATGGCGGGTAAGAAAAAGTTTACCCGCCACCCTACCCGGTATTAAACGGGTAAGACCCTACCCTACCCATTTAATGGCGGGTTGGGTCGGGTAGGATAGCGGGTATAACCGTTTTTATTTTTTTTTATTTTTTTGGGTCTGCCTTGACTGTATTGACTGTATACAAAAATGCTTCAGAAAAAAAAAAGATCTTACAACAGCACAAAGGCCAATCTAGCTAAATATGTACCCAATGGTACTGCCAATCTAACTAGGTAAAAGTGAACAAACAAAAGAACAAAAAAAAAAGATCTTGCAACAGCACAAAGGCTCAAGAAAAAAAAGTTCTATTCTTTTCAAAATCGACGATGAATCCCAGCATAATTCCATGTTCTTCACGTAACCTTGTTCTTCATATAAGAGTATCATCATCAAAAAAGCTCTTCATATGACCTTCTTCTTCAATCATCATCTACCATGATGGAATACGTACTAATATCACCAAATAAATCTGCATAACAAAAGATAAAGCCAATCAACATCAAAATCTCTTTATACGTTACATATCAAAGCTGATTAACAAATATTAATTAAAGTAGCAGCATATCAACAATGCGGAATCATGAAAAGAGAACGAGGTTCAAAAGACAACGAGGTTCAAAAGACATTAGTACATATTGTATATTACTACAAACAGTTGAACCACTTTACAAACTAAATGAACACAAAGAGACAAAACAGAAATAGTCACTCTCTGTCGCATTGTAATTATCACTTGTTTTTCTTCTTTAAGCCAAAAGAGGGGGCACTCTCTGTACATAGCACAGAGAAGATAAACACATTATACAAAGTGCTGAGGCCATATGAATTTAACACAGAGAAGACATTAGTACATACTGTATATTACTCTCTGCATAACAACAGATGATATAATGTAAAGCCATAGAAAATTAGACGGCAAAATGAAATAGTCTTGCTCCCACATGGCACGCATAAACTCACTAGCAATTCACTTTGGAGCAGAGACTACCTGCTCCCCGTGATATTTATGACATTTGCTCGCATAATTAAACAAGTAGTACTAATAAATCATTTTTTGATATCTTCTTACTCCACTAATGATATTGACAGTACAGATGAATTACTTGTTATTTTAAAATGAAAATATTAGTTTTTCATATTTTAACAACACTATCTTACGACATCTTAACTACATGGCACCTAGGAGTCTAAGGACAAAGCTAAACCGACAAGAAAAACATGAAAATAGTCATCCTAGAGGTACACACACCAAACAATAGTAGTGGCTTTCACTTGTTCACTCAAGTGGTGTCACACATTTGATGTTCATCTGTGTGTATATGCAACAAAACAATTACTATTGTTCCCTTTCAAATATTTCGATGTATGGTGAACGAACAAGACAAACAAAAACCTGGGTAGTTGCTTAGCCCAGTCAAAAAGGAAAAGAATATGATGCAAACAATGTGATGAAGATGAAGGAAAAGTACAAAAAAAAGATACAGGTAAGGATAAAAAAGCCTTGGAACAAGCTAATGCAGAGACAACAAGTCCTCAGTGTTTTCATCTTAACTATTAGGCAAGGAAAGAGTAACAGGTAATTCATTTGTACTGTCAATATCATTGGTCCTCACTTCAATCAAACTTTTGCCAGAAAAGAAAAATGGAACTTACTAGTAGATCCTGTCACTGTTATGAATGTATTGAGTTTCTTGCGGAAAACGATCTTTAGAATGATTTTGAGATTTTCAGGACCTTTAAGATTAGCTGATCCTAAAAATAACTATGGCATGGTAAAATGAAGAAATTCATATGTACTGGCAGGAATTTCATTACTTCAAAAGCAAAATTACGGAAAATCTATATTTAGTCAGCTTTATTTTTAGAAGATTCTAATAAAAAATCCAAAAAGAATGATTCATTTGATACGGTAATAAAATGACTAGTGTTGGATTTACTTACTCGTATTTGTCCTTCTTGAATTGGACGAATCCAGTCTTGATCCTTTCAACTGGGCAGAAACCGTCTTTTCCGTTAGCGATGAGTCCGTAATTCAGCTGTTATCTGTTCGATCTTAGCCACGGAAACTGCCTCCAGACCATTATTCTCACTACAAAAATCCAAAAACCAAAATTAATAACAAACAAAAACTGATAACGGAGTACTCATGTACTGACCTATAAAAATCATCTAGGGAAGTCTAAGTGGGTCACATTAATAACACCATCAATGTAACAAATGCATACATATTCCTAAGGGTTCTCGCATTCATCAAATGGGATTCATTTTTTTTTTTTGCTCTACTTTACCTGCTTTGCAGCCTTAACCAGAGCAACACTCATGAGCTTGGGTTGTTCTGCAATATCAGTTGGGGTTTCCGTAGTAGTGTTAGAAGGTGGCTCTGGATAATTTTTTAATTTAAGACCCTAGAAGCAAAATAATTCAACAATAGATTCAGGACCTTCAGGTAAGAAAACAAAACAAGATAAGAAAACAAAAGAAGATAAGAAAACAAACAATCAAGGATAAGAAAAATAGAGAATAAACCTTTTGTGGGCAGCTTCTACAGCTCTTGATGGAGCTTCTTCAGATGCTAATCGATCTTCTTCTCTACTCTTCTCTGTTTCTTCTCTACTCTTCACTATTCTTTGTTGGTTTAGCCCTCACTGTTAATTGTGAATACTTGTTTACTCACATAATAAAAAGAAATTGATTGAAATATTGAAAATCTATGCATTTAAGACATGGGTTTTAGCCACAAATCATATTTTGGAACTGTCCTAATCAATTAAGATTACCTAAGATTGTATCCTACAACATGCATTAAATCGTAAAACCCTAAGATTTTTCAATCAATTTAACACACACAAAAAAATGAATTGCAGTTAGATCTTACCTTGAACCAACCGAGTAAAGGGTTTTAAATGAGACCCTGAAAGATGAACATGAGATTGATCGAGTTCAATTTCTATGTAGAGTAGAAATGGTTGAAGGAGAAAACTAGGAAGAAAGGATTCATGTGTTGGATCGATTCGAGAAAATAGATAATAAGAGAGAAAACAAGTTTGTATTTTTACCCATGATTTATTTTAAAATAACGAAAAAATGGGTACGAAATAAAAAAAAAAAGGACTATTTGGTCTTTCACATATCTTAGACGGGTAAGCGGGTAGGGTAGGATAATTTCGACTTTTATCCGTCACCTTACCCATTTGACGACGGATAAAAAATTGTTTAACCGTCACCCTACCCGTCAATTGGCGGATAGGATAGGATACGGGTAAACCACAGGCGGGTAGGGTAGGAAAACGGGTATGGGTAGGATATGTGCACCCCTACTCCTTGCTAATGATAGGATTCAGAACAACACTTATAAACCTTTTAGGTTAAACAAAACTTGGTTTTCTGATCCCTCTTGTAAGGATGTTATCAATAGAAACTTGGCCACCTCTGAATCTGGTTCAAATGCTTTGAAAGTCACTAGAAGTCAGCAAAACACTAAAATAGCTCTGAGATATTGGAACCACAATAGTTTTGGAAATATTGAAACCCAAATTGCTAAAACTAAAGCTCAAAATGAGGCTTTGTCTACTAATAGTAATAGTGCTAGTAATCCTAATGATCTTAGAGAACTAGAAAGTAAACTGAATTATTGGTTTGATGCCCAAGCTGATTTCTGGAGACAAAGAAATAAAGATGAAGACCTTAGAAATGGTGATAGAAACACTGCTTATTTTCACAATAGGGTGAACTTTAGGAAAAAGAAAACAAACATAGACACTTTACAAAACCCTATGGGTATTTGGCTGACAGAGAGAAAGGAAATTGCTGCTACACTTAAGGATCATTTTTTTAAAAATGAGCAAAACTACCTCACCTGCCAACCCTTATGATTATTTTGCTTCCGTTGTTCCTTGTATTTCTGATGCTGAGAATGATATGCTTACTATGATGCCTACTGCTCAAGAGATAAAAAATATAGTGTTTAGTATGCAACCATGGACTACTCCTGGACCAGATGGATACCCTCCTGGTTTTTATCAACAAATGTGGCCAACAGTTGGTGAGGATATCACTAAAATGGTTCAATCCTTTTTTCATTCTAAACATTTGTTGAAACAGATTAATCACAACTTAACTTCTTTGATTCCTAAAAAGCCTTGCCCAACTAGCCATGTAGATTTCAGGCCAATTAGCTTGTGTAATGTCACTTATAAGGTAATATCTAAGCTCCTGACATCCAGACTTAAACCTTTGCTGAACATATCATTTCTCCATCCCAAACTGCCTTCTTGTCAGGAAGAGTGATTACTGATAACATTGTAATCGCTCATGAACTTATAGACACTATGAAAAAACCTAAAAAGAAAGAAGGTTGGATGGCGGTGAAACTAGATATGTCAAAAGCGTTTGATAGAGTAGAATGGAGTTTCTTGATTGCCTCTCTCAAGATTCTAGGTTTCTCTAACGTTTTTTTGTGATATGATTGATCAATGTATCTCCACAGTTACTACTTCCATTCTGTTAAATGGTTCTCCCGGTGATGTTTACAAGCCTCAAAGGGGCTTAAGGCAAGGTGATCCCTTATCACCTTACCTGTTTATTCTCTGTATGGAGTCCCTATCTAGATCTCTTACTAATGCTGAGGTAAATGGTCAAATTCATGGGATTACTGTTTCGAATAATAGTCCTTATATCTCACATCTTTTCTTTGCAGATGACTACCTAGTCTTTACTAAAGCAAAACCTTGTGAAGCTAGAGGCGCCCTTGCTAAAATTCTGGAACAATTTAGTAAATTTTCTGGTCAGTCAGTGAATTTCGATAAATCTGGTATTGCTTTTAGTTCCAAAGTTGATAATTCTGTTAAGAACAACATTGCAAATATATTGAGTATTAAAAGGTTGGCTTTGCAAGATAAGTATCTTGGAGTTCCACTTCTACTTCAAAGAAGTAAAGTAGAATCCTTTTCTCCTCTGATTGACAAATTTGCAGGTAGACTGGTACCTTGGCAATCTAAATTCATCAACCAACCATGTAAGACTACTTTAAACCAATCTGTCTTAGGTACTCTTGCTAGTCACCATATGGCAGTCTTTAAAATGCCTAAACAAATAACTGATAGGATGGATGCGGTCCAAAGGGAATTCTGGTGGAATAAGAAATATGGCAAAAAAAAAGGTACTTATATTAAGAAATGGAACCACATAGCTTTACCTAAAGATTTAGGGGGCCTAAATATAAGGCAATCTGCTGTTCTTAATAAAGCTCTGTTGGCTAAATTAGCCCGGAGAATGTTAGAAGATCCTGACTCTCCTTGGGCTACTATTCTTAGATATAAATATTTTATGAATGCTAATCCACTTAATGATACCCGAAATAAACAGGGAAGCTGGATTTGGAGGGGAATTTGTGAGGGCTTATAGAACATAAAAAAGTATTATTGCTGGCAGTTAGGTGATGGGAATAATATTTCTATTTGGAAGGATAATTGGATTCCAACCCTTAACCATCCTCCTAGATCTAACCTTGTGTCAGCTAATACTAGACTAGTTTCTCAACTCATTGATAATGATACTAGATCTTGGAATCTGAATACCATCCATGCCTTGTTCGATAACCAAACTTGTGAAGCTATTTTGAAAATTAGGATTCCCTTTACTGGTAAAGACAGACTAAGATGGAAACCAGCGAGTGATGGTAAGTTTTCTGTTAAGACAGCTTACAGAACTATCCTAAATGAATCTCAGGATATTGCTTCGATAACACCTCCCATCTCTTGGAACTCTTTGTGGAAAGCCACTCTTCCTATTAAGATTAAACACTTCATTTGGAAACTGATCCATAAGTGCCTTCCAGTGAGAACTAGATTAGCTAAACACAATCCTAGCTTGAGCACCACTTGTCCTCTGTGTTCTAGTCATATGGAATATTTGCAACACTTGTTTCTTGATTGCCAGATTACTGCTACTGTTATCAACTCTGTAGATCAAAGCTTGGTTCATATTCTCCAAGGGAAAAATGTGCATGATTGGGTATCCTCTTGGTTTGATAATGATTTTACAAAAAGGCCTGCTAATGTGAATATTTTCCATATTTACTGCTTTATAATTTGGGAAGTGTGGAAGCACATATGTGCTGTGGTATTTAACGATATACATGTCAATGCAGAAATCATAGTCAGGAATGTGAAAACTCACATGTATGACTGGCAAAGAGTAAGTATGTCCTTTACTTATAATAACTACATTGTGAATCATGTTGCTGCCATTAACTGGAAACCTCCAGCTGAATCAGTATTCAAAATAAATTTCGATGCATCCTTCTGCAAACTTAATAGTAAAGCAGGAACTGGACTAATATTAAGGAATTATGCAGGTGCATCCAATGGAGCTAGAAGCGCACCGGAATCAACAGTAGATCCGGAATAGGCTGAAGCATTAGATGCTTTGGAGGGAATTAGATGGGCAATGGAGAATGGACTAACTAAAATCCAGCTGGAAGGAGATAGCCAAAGAATTGTTAATGCCATCAATGGGAAGGAGAGTGCAGTTAACTGGACAAACTCTAATATCATCCAGGATTGCTGTTTTTTCTTAAATAACTTTGATTACTGGGAATGTACCCATGTAAAAAGAGATGCAAACTCTGTTGCAGACTCTTTACCAAAGCATGCTTTATCGATTACAGTTGCAGAAGAGTGGAATTAAATTCTCCTGCTTGGTTAAACGCAGCAATATCTGCCGACTTAGTATCCATGTAATGAATTTCCTACATTAATAAATCTCTCCAATCTCGTATTAAAAAAAAAAGATATATTTTTGAAAATGGCTAAACTGCCCTTGTTTAATTAGCACTAATCAATCTGTTTAGTTTAATTAATCTTGTTAGATTAATTAGTTGAATTAAAAGTTATAAAATCTTGTTTTGGGTAGATTGAAACTATGGATTTTATTGAAAGGTTTTTGAGAGAATTTTTTTTATAACGGAAATGAAACCACATTAGCCAAACACTTCTAATAAGGGATTGCACAGCTGTTTAATGGTTTTATTCTCCAAATTACAGAAGAAATCAACACTTTTTCAAATCACAGTATGAAAAGTCAGCATGCTCGACTGAAAAAAAAAATATGTCAACTAAGTACCTTCAGAACTCAGTCCATGAACAGTCGGCAAGCTCGACAAGAAACTAAGCATGCCGACCAAATTTTTTTTCGCATTTACAGTCTTCTTGTTCAAAAATGCAACACACCGACGACTGTCTATTAGTCGTCATCTTATCTTTACAAAATCATGAAGACCAACAACAAAATTTGATATCTGAAAATTTGTTTTTTGGGAGTTATTAATCGTAAGGGTTTAGCATTTCAAAACCTGACGACTATTCATACTACATCACTAGTCGTCAAGGTTTAGGGATGAAGACCATGACGACCCTGTAAATGTTACTTTCAAAAATAAAACTCTTTGAAAAGTCGTCATGCTATTCATCCTACAAACTTGACGACTCAAAATAAATATGAAAAGTCGCCATGCTCGGCGAAGAGATACCATGACGTCCGTGTAATTGCAATTCAACAATTTCGATTTCTCCGACCTAATTTGCCATTCAAACAACAAAACAAAATACTATAAAGAGTGTGAAAGAATTAATCAACAACAAAAAAAAAAAAACTATTTTTTTCATTTGAAAACGATGGAACTATTGAGAAGGAAAAGGGAATTGATTATTAGATTGATGAAGAAGAAGGAGGACAAAAATAAGGTTTGGATCTAAAATAAAAAGGAAATAGTTTTAGTTATTATTAGGAGAAGGGTAATTAGGAGAAGGGTAATTAGGTAACTTCTTCATACACATTAGACACACCTTAGCTCACCATTATGGTTGTGAACAAAATTTGGATACCCCAATTAATCTGGGTATACCCCAATTTGACCGGTATGTAATTCTCACCTTAATATTTAAGGTTTAATCCTTTCAACAGCTGACTGTGAGACAAGTTGCGAGACCTTAAATATGAGCCTCAAATAATGGTGGTTCCATAGTGCTAGTTTGTGTAGGACCTTGCCGCTCCTTGCCTAACTGTCTAATTGGACAACTCCATCTCTGCATCAGTACAGTATCCATAATTTTCCTAGGACATCTAACTTCAATTCATTCCAAAGGGTACCCAACCCAAATGTCCTCCAGGCATTTTACCTTTAAAATTTCTAACATCACTTGTTTGAGCACATGTATTCTGTACGTCCATTTATATGCATGAAGTTGACTATGAAGTGAACTCTAACCACAGAGAGATCGACAGAGAAGTTATTATTAATGGAGTCTCCTAGAACTATGTCTCCCGACTTCTTGAATGCGCTTGATCCTTGGTATGTATACAATCATATCTCCCCATTGTCTTTATATTGTTGTATGTGTATTAACAAACTTTCTATCTTTTTTCATAGGTTGGAAGGTCTTCTTTTGTAGTTGCCTTCTTGAGAGAAGACGCAACAATCTTGAGAAGAAGAATTCAATTGAGCAGAATTGGAGACCGAAGTCGATCTCGCGATAAAGACGAGACGAAAAAGTTAAATACCGAACTTGTCTCTCAAAAAGAGAGGGTATCCACCCTTCAAAATGCTAATCAGCAACTTTATGGTATAATATTTGTCTTCTTTTATTATTTTTTATTTTATTGGTCGTGTATTGCCAGTACTTATTACTTTCGCACGCATATAATCTCTCCGATGAAGCTATTCTTCTTCATACATTTCAACCTATGGATAATAACCTTCTTCTCGCTCATCTCAACACTTCTTTAAGTAGTTCTTCGAACAAAATTAACTCTCTTTCATTAGATGAACTTCGAGGCCTTTTAGAGATTGAACATAGATGCTTTTAAGGAGCCTCCCCTCCACCCTTTAAATAACACTTGCGTGTAAAGACCCATTGATCTTGCCTTATCATTTTCCAAGTATTTTTGCCTCGCAGATGTTTTAGTTGCGACAATATGACAGGCCTAGATATCCTTGCGAACATAAAGCCCCATGACATCCTTCCGTACACTGCTTGATCTCATTTACCCTCGTAATTAGGTAACTTCTTCATACACATTAGACACACCTTAGCTCACCATTATGGTTGTGAACAAAATTTGGATACCCCAATTAATCTGGGTATACCCCAATTTGACCACTTAGGAGAGTATTCCTCCCATTCCGTATGTAATTCTCACCTTAATATTAAGTTTAGGTTCAAAATAGAGATGCATATACAATTGTGACACTCAATTATGACCCATCTGAGAACATCTACATCTAAGGATAATGTAAGACATGAACCTGTAAAACAAGATGAAACAAATCATAATCACAACATTTCTCCATCTACTGCCCTCTCCAAACCCTGCTTCTTTTAAAACATCTTCTCCAGTCACTATACAAGCTCCAAACAAGTGATCCAAGCATTTCCCTGCTCCAGAGAACTCATTTATCAGTAGCCCTTCAAAGGGATACTTGAATAGTGATATGTAATGCATAAATACCCAATAATTTGGCATCCCACTCTTTGATATGAAGTAACCAGAGAACAGAAAGAATGATCCCATAACACCAGATATTATGGAGTTGCCAACTATGAAATTCGGCACCAGGGCGCTGAAACAAACCACCACCGAATTCGCGGTATAGAAAATTAACCAAATCAACAGCAAGAAATACATGAAAGCCGTGAAGCTCCTGTTCAGACCCACAAGCCAGTATAACGGTACTGAGAACAAGATGGCAAGTATTAGTAGAAACGGTAGAAATACTATTCCGTTCGCTATCACGTAAGACGAAACCCTGTAGCTTCCACTTGAAATTTCTTTCATTAGTATCTCTCTTTCCTGCAAGAAGATGGGTAGAGCTTCGGTGGTGCAAGATAATAGAAATGTTAATACAAATGCAAATAAGCCTACCCTCTCTTCGGCCCCTGTTAGATTATCTTTGAGATCGTAAAATATCGAACCCAACACCAATCCAACTACTAGCATTTGAATTGTTCTACAGGTGAACAACTCTTTGGTTCGATAAACATTCTTAGTGAACCGATGTGTGAGTATAAAGACTTCCCGAAGTCGAGAATTAGCAAAACCACAAGGATTAAGATCAAGTCCAGCACTGAAAACTTCTTCATTGACTACCTTAGATTGTTGAAAGAGCTGTTGTAATGTGCACTTACCACTTCTTACCTCACTTTCTTGATCTCCAGTAACTCTCTTCTGTTGCAACTGGAGTTGATCTTGAATGATACTTACTAGTTGAACTTGTTGCTGCTCATGTTGAAGGTCTTCTACGGAGTCGATAGCAAAATCCACGACATTGACATGAAGTGGGAGTTGTAGTCCAATCGACCTCAGTTTCAGTTGAAGCTGATCAACACTTCCATGATGCAACACAGAGCCATTTGCCAATAAAACCAGGGAATTAAATAGCTTCACGATTCTAAACCCTGGCTGATGAATAGTAAGGATTATAGTCCTTCCTCGTGTCTCCGCCATGATCTTCAACATATCAATAATTTGAAGAGCAGATGTACTGTCCAACCCAGATGTTGGTTCATCCAGGATCAAAACTCTAGGGTCATGTATAACATCGACACCGATAGAAACGCGTCGCCTTTCACCACCAGATACACCACGGAGTCTATCATCACCAACACGGGTTTTGGCAACATGGCTCAAGCCTAGTTCTTCTATCAATGCCTTAACTCTTGAAATCAGTTGAGATGGTGGAAGCGTAAGTCTAAGCTTAGCACTGAACATGAGAGTCTCCTCAACTGTTAGGAGAGGGAAAAGTGTGTCTTTTTGGGTAACATAGCCAGAAATCTTCTTGAACTGAGCTCTATCGAAGGGTTTTTGATTAACAAAGATGGACGATGTCTGAGGGGTAAGCCTTCCTGCAAGAACCTCCAGCAAAGTCGACTTGCCCGCACCGCTCGGCCCTACAATCGCAAGAATCTCCCATGGTTTAGCATGACAATTCACGTTTTTTAATACTTGCTTGCTGCTTGATACTGTTTCTCCGGCTGCTTTAACTTGATCATGCTGTCTGTGTTGCTGTTGCTGCTGCGGCTGATTTGAGTTAAAGATTTTGCAAAATGAATTCTTATGTGCGTTAATGCTGTAATTGATACCTATAGCTTCTATTTCACAACCTTGTTTCTTCATTGCTGACTGCAACTCTAACAACTCAAAGAATGATTCTCAAGGAGGATTTTTTTTGTTGCAAACATTCAAATATGTATACAAAAGTACAAATAGATAAGAGCCAGGAAAAATAATTAATGAAATAATTCTTGAAAACTTAAATGTTAGTGGTTATAAGAGTTTGGTGTGAGTACAGACCATAATAGCCCTAAATTTGTTGCATTATATGGTAGTTCACGTGAATCGCTTATAGGGTATACTAACTTGAAGGAATAAGTTGTTTTTTCCAAAAACAATAATTTCGACAAAGAGAAAAACATTCAGTTGTCGTAGAGCTAAGGCAAAAGGTTCACGTGCATGCATTACTCTTGTTATTACTGGTGGAGAATGAAGATTGGTGATCATAGAGTTGCATGGTTATGAAAAATAGGGAGAACTTTTAGTTTTTCTAGAGTTCACGTGACAATATATAACATTGTAAAGAATCACAGTATGCATCTATGAAAGTTTGTGTAATTAAGTTTGTATGGTCAGAAATGATGGGTAATCTATGTTTGCACATAGAGTTAATAAAACTTGTGAGTTGTGACCAATCAATGGTAGATATTTATTTGAGCCTGTCATCTCAATCCAGAGATGCTGATTTGAAATATACAGAATATGTGCAGAATTGTTGTGATGAATCTACCTGCTCATTTTTCCTACAAATTCAGTGCGGCTTACAGTTTTTCTTCTTGGGTGTTTTACAAAATGGTCACAGTATCCTTAATTGGTTTAAATAATGATCATACTTTAAATTAAGGGTTACAAACTGGTCTTTCTCCATCCGACACACATAAATTGAAAAAAACGGTAAAAATTGTGACTAATCTACCCCTTTTTCTCTTGTAACCGTGTGGTAGTTGAACCATGGTTAACATAAATTAAGGGTTACGTCTATGTGGCGAAAAAAACTCTATGCATCCGTGGCACCGACATCGCCACATGACAGCTTGAAGATGTGGCAATCCACCTGGCATTTTTACACGTGGCGTCTTCTATGTGGTTGGAAATGTGACCGTTCCCAACGGCTTGATCCGCCTTTCACTATAAAACCACACACACCTGCAGACAGAAATATGCATTCATTCATTATCATTCACAATCCTCATGCACTAATATGTTTAGAATGGGTGGTGGCAAGATGGAAGAATATTGCAGCAGTAGTTCAGGGGAGACATCAAGTAGCAAGAACAAGATCAACAAGATCAACAACTGTTGTGGTATGTGTGATAAAGGTATGCATGAGGCAATAGACTGTCCCTGGATCTATTCTAGATGCAAAATGGTACCTTGCAATGGTTTGAGGAAGCTGTTGAAAGCACAAACTGATGATCATCATGGTGAGAAGTTCTTCAGCTGCTCCATATGCCCATACTTTGAGTGGTTTGCAGATGCTACAACACCTGGAAAAGCAATGCAAATTCAACTTCCATCTCCACTTTCCTGCTTTGCTTTTGGTGACAAAAGCCATACAAAAATCAACTGTCCATGGGCTAATCAACCCTGCAAGAAGAAGAAATGTAAGGGCACAATAACATTAAAGATATGTAATAATGAACATAATTGTGGAATAGCTTACCTCAAATGTACCAACTGTCTGGAGTTTCAATGGCTTTCTGATGCTCTTTTCCATGAAACCAAAGCTGCAACCCTGAAAATGGCAAAACTATGCAAGCAGATAGGCAATCTAACTATGTAAAATGTAATCAGTGACAATGAGAATAAAAAAAAAGAAAATTAAGTTAATTACATATATTACCCATTAATAATTAATATAAGTCTGTTTAAGTAAGTTAACTGCAAACAGATGCAGTGAAATCCATTCAAACATCCATTGAAACAAGCAAAAAAACAACAAGGGAGTGAAACTGAACTAAACCCAACACAACTTCATTTTAGGTTCATTTTACTACCAACAACTAGTATTCATTGAGTGGCAGAGAAGGTGACCTTCTTTTTCTTTGGTTTAGGGACTCTAAATGTCTGAGAAAGAGTCTGAGACAACCCAACAGCACCACTGATGGTTTGGCTCAATGTCTATTGTACAGATCTACCACCAGACCTACCTCCCCTAGATCCTCTTCCACCTCTTGAACCCCTTCCACCCCTAGATCCATATGATGCAGATGTAGGCTGAGAAGATGATGCAGTTGTAGGCTGAGAAGATGATGCAGTGGTAGGCTGAGAAGATGATGCAGATCCTTTTGCTCTTCCCCTCTTACTTTTCCTTCTACTGGTGCTTAGCTCTGCATGATCTGGGTAAGTAGTCTTGTGACTTCCTCCTTCCACCATAGTTCTCTGCCTTTTTGTTTTTGGATTAGATCCAACTGGTGCACCAGCACATGTCCTCCTGTTATGACCAGGCATCTTGCATCTCTTACAAGTTCTGACCACCTTCTCACTGTGAGGTTCATCGTGTCCTCTCTTCCTTTTCTTGCAAGGCCTTCCTGGTTTCCTCATATCTATGGGGGGGGTTGATTTCTACCAATGGCTGCAAATGAAATGAGAAGATGAAGATAAGTATAGGGTATATAAGTAAGAGAAAGTAAAACCCTAATCTTAAAAAATAGATTTCCAAAAAGTAAAAGATTCCCTAGAATAGTTAAATGACATAAAAAGACATTAAAGTACAAAAGGGAAAAGGGACAAATAGGAAAAGTTAAAAAAAACATCCCACCTTAGGCCAGTCTTCTCTACCAAGCAGTAATCTCATCTCAGGTGCATAAATGGCTTTGTAAGCTTCTACATGATAGTACTTGCTGCAATAACTGCATAAACCATAGATGCATTAAAATACCATTACAACAACTAACAATAACTGCACAACACAATTACAAATAACAATAACTGAACAACCACTGAAACAGATGCATTAATGTTGTATTTAGTGCAACAATAAGTGAAAATAGTTGAGAAAGCTCACTCTGCCCAATTGATTCTCATGTCCATGAGCACACACACTGCATGTTGACATACAAAGCCTCTAAGTTGCCATTGAACACAGGAACAAGTCTTCTCAACCACATCAACTTGAAATACAGCATTGGTCTTTGAAGTCACTTCATATAACTTATCAATAATGACTCCATTAACCCTGAATGCTCCACAACATTTCTGCATCTCATCAATCAAGTCTTGAGCAGTTGGCACCAACTTACCATCTTCCCAATTTGCACTAGCATTTCTTCTTTTGAACATAGTACCCATAACTAGCTGGACATACATCATTCCAAGGGTACAAATAGGCTTGTCTCTCATAGGTCTAACCATGTTATTGAAGGACTCTGAGAAATTGTTGTTTAAGTGCTCACAACATGCAGATGGATCAAAGAAAGCCCTAGACCATTGTTCTGGTTTTTCCTTCATCATGTAAGCTGCAGCAGCTGGGGACAACTTGATCAGATCATCCATATTTGCCTACATACACCATTAACAATATTAATTAAATGCAAATCCATAATTAACTCACAACAGTAGTGCGACTTCTTTGTAGGAAGGGAGATAACCTTCCAAAGGTCTCTCCTTGTAGCATTTAGCAGCATTGTATACAAGGTAATGCAGCTTTGATCCTTTGAAGTGAGTTTTCAAGTTCTTGAACATATGACTGGTTGTAAAACAGAGAATAAATGTCATTGTATACAAACTAGTTCTTGAACATCTTAAACATAAGTGTTTAAAGAACAACAAGATTTGAAGGATATTGTAAGACTTACCGAAGGCAGTATCTTTTGAAATGTTCTGGGTAAACCTCATCCAATGACTCTTGAAGACCTTTTTGTCCTCTGAGATAAAGGTTAGCTTCCCAGCAGGATGGTCTTCAATTAGTGGCTTCAACTCTTTCATGAATAAGTGCCAATTTTCCCCACATTCATTTCTTACCACCTTTATGGCTAAAGTCACTATCCCATTCTGTCCATCTAAAGCAGTAGATGACATTAGACATCCACCATGTTTTCCATTCAAGTGGCAGGCATCAAACCCAATGAATGGTCTACCACCATCCTTCCATCCTTGAATTGGTGCTGCAAATGCAATCATCATGGACTCAAAATAGTTGTCCTCACTGTAACAAAACATACAATCATAAACATAAGTCAACATATGAGTTTATGTTGTTATACATAATAACTTAGTAAAGTTAGATGGAAACTTACCTTCCAAAAGTGTAATTTGTAACAGAACCAAGATTAGTTGCTTCTACCATATCACAAAAGGTCGGCACCAGTATAAGATTCATCATAACTACCATTGAGTCTTTCTAAAGTCATAGTTCTTGCTCTCCAAGCAACATGATATGGAACATTGGTATTGTGAGTAGTAAAGAATTGATCTTTGAGTGCATGTGGCAGTGGTACTGCATCTCCATTCTTTATCTTGTCATACAAATACTCAACAACAAATTCTGCATTAGCTGCTCTATTCCTGGTCTTCAGTTGAGTAGAACATGTATGCTTTAAGTTGAATCTCCTCACAGTAAAAGTTGGTTCACCACTGGTAACACTTGCCCAGATAAAGAACTTGCATCCTTGAGATTTGTTGAACCTGCATATAACTTTTATCCTTTCATTGTCATTGGGCTTAAGCTTGTACTGGAATCTCTTCTTAATGGCATAACCCCTTAGGTGCTTCTTGAACTCAGCTTTGTCCATAAACTGCATTCCCACAAACATTGTGTCAACATCAACCCTGAGCAATGTATTCCCATCAGCATCAGGAAACAACTCTCCATTGCCATCTGCATCAACATCTTCTCCATACACTTGCTCAAAGAATACCATGGATGTTGTTTCATGGGTTGGCTCATTACCACACTCAATGGGTCCTTGGACTTGTTACACCTACATACACATAAGGAATTGTGTTATCGATTCTTTATACACTCACAAAATGTATAATTATTAAAGTCATAGAAAATTGCTTAAGCCATACACATAAGGACCTAATTTAAGTTAGATAATTACCTTCACCATCGATTCAAAGCTTGAACTCGTGATCATCACTATTGTAATCCTCATTACCTTCGGTATCATAAGGAACAATTGCTTTTCCTTTAGGATCTTCCTTCTCACCTTCCCCGCTCCACACCACTTGCTTGTACTTCATTGACTGCATTCATATAATGTTGTGGATGTAAAGTGTCAACCCATTGGTGGTCCTTAAAGTAATTGTTCACAAATTCACAAGATACACCAATCCCCATTTCTTCGATGTCGAACCGGACTTCTAGGATCATCTATTGGATGACCATCTTGACATCATTAACTAGTTGAATGTTATCATACTCCAGCCTCAACTTGTCTTGTTTCAGCACTAAATACAACATTATCATAATCATCATCATCCACATTCACATACTCATCCACATTCTCAAATAACCTCTTCTTCGCCAAAAATCATTGTCACCTTCGCATCAAAGAGATTTCTTGAGTAGCCTTGGACTCCTTCGACCAAATGTGGTGATGTAGTGCATTTTGACTTCTTCTTAGGTGTGGCAAACATCTCTGGATCAAGTCTGACTGGTGAGTTAGCATAGTTAATGCATGTTACTGAACTACTTCTAACTCTGGATGGTGTTGAGTCTTTCTTGTAAGTTATCCCTGAGTTCTCAGCACATCCATCACCAGGAGGCACAATCCTGTCACTTACATTGCACCATAAGTTCACATACCCATCCTCAACAACACCCTTATCCCACATATAATACCAATGAGAATCATTAACCATATACTCTGGCTTATCATTACCAATCCAAATTACCTCCACCTTCTTAATTGGTGCTAACTCAAAAGCTGCATGAACTCTGTCACAAAATGCCTTCAACCCTCCAGAATTAACATCCACATTTTCAAAATACTTCACCTTGTTAGTCCAAAACCATTCTACCCTAAAACTCCTAGTTGGGTACTTCACATACTTCCTACACAAAATTGAACACCCAATGAGTGAATAATTACCATTTAGTAACTTAACATATCAAAATCTCACTAATTTAACAAATCACTATAACCAACCAAAAATTTTCGGTTCAGAAATATTAGGGTTTATGAAGAAAATTGAATCACAAATCGAATCACAGCAGTTACAGAGATCCCCATAATTTCTAGCACAAATATAGGGTTTATCGGTAAAAAATCCCAAAACCCTAATCTAAATAAATTTGGGTTTCTGAATCGAGTTGTAAATCTACAAAATCAGTATATAGAGGAAGGGTATTTACCTTGTGATGTTTGTAAACATCTTGATGGCAGAAACTAACACTGATTATCAGAAGTTGAGGCAACTCTGATGTGAAGAACTCTGTAAACTCGTATTTCACTTTAAAACTTTAGTATACAGAGATGAGAGCAAATGATATTTTACAAATCTCTGAAGAGGCAGCTCGATCTATACCGTTTCATCATTTCGCCATCATCTTCTCATCTTCTTCAGAGAAGAAGATACCTAACAGAGGCGTTCACAAATGAGACCTTGATGTGTGTTTCTCGTATTTGTGTTAGGGTTTGCTTTGATCGATGATCCAACGTCCCATAATTTTTAGAGATTTGTTACCGGATCTGCACACGTGCAAGTCACTTGATCGAGGGGTAATTAGGTAACTCCGTATGATTGGGACAGCTGTGACACGATCCCACGTGCAAATGACACGATTGAGGGGTATTCCGGTAACTTCATGGACCGACAAACGTCTGACACGTGACATAACCGAACCGTTTCTTGTCTAGTGACCATTTTGTTTTTTCTTTGTAACAGTAGGACCAAAGTGTGAACCGGAAATTGAAAGTGGGACTGTTTTTGTAAATACCCTTTCTTCTTCTTGTTCGGCATTAGATTAAGAGCGAAAGTACATTAGCGCATGTAGAAGGGGCGGAGCCAAGATCGAAGATAAAAGGGGGAAACAAAAAAGAAATCTCAATATTATATGTGGGTAAGGAAATCTTATTGAACCCTAACGCATTATAGAGAAACACTAAATGGCCCATGAGACGAGGCAGGGGATTAGTCCACAGGTGGTCTTGGTGCTGGTGATGACAGTGTGTTGATCGTCTTTAAGATGTTGAGTTTCTCTGAATTCTGTTTAGAAATTGAATTATGATTCCTATGAAAGTGTGTTAGGCTTAGAATTAAGAATTTTCTTAATTAGACTTCATAATTTCAAACATTGTACCATCTCTTAATTAACTTTTGAAGAGTATATAACAAAAAGTCACTATATTCAAATATAATCATTCGCCAGGATTGATATGTGCAATATTTTCTTTCAAGAGCCTCCCTCTTCAAAATATTTTAAGCCAGTTGTAGTTTTCTAAAAAGTGAAAGCAAAAATAAGTTAGATATGTTAACTTCAAACATTGCGGAGAGACTAATCATCCGATTTGTTCAGAAACTCACCCGTTCTTCATACGCCATTGTTGATGGTGAGTTTTTGACAAGGGCATTTGTAGTACATTGGCCCTGGTCCGGTTATTAAAATATAATGAAAATCCCTGACCCGATATCAGGATTATTGAAATCTGTATCAGTACAATTTGTATTCCGTAAGTGAATCAATAAAGTGTATTCAATTATGGACTCAGTAGTCCTAAAGCTATTCTAAAAGTGTATCTGCA
Source organism: Papaver armeniacum (assembly GCA_023531295.1). Taxonomy (NCBI): domain Eukaryota; kingdom Viridiplantae; phylum Streptophyta; class Magnoliopsida; order Ranunculales; family Papaveraceae; genus Papaver; species Papaver armeniacum. The sequence goes on along the minus strand of JAJJWW010011999.1, from coordinate 19,326 downwards.
TGTCAAATTTCAGGGCTTTCCCCAGCAGAAACCTTGTTGTTTCATGTACGCCAATAGACATACCTTTTATGCCATATACATGGCATTATTCATATTCAGAATAGGATTGAACGCCATTCTCGAATCGACATTCTACTGAGGGTATCATATTTAGTACTTAGTCACATCAATATTGTTTCAAGTCGCAAACTCCACCGAGTTCCTTGAACATGCTATGCCAGCACTACTGTATTCGAATTTATACTGGAATATCATTAAAACCTTAAATCCAGGTCTGACATATTGCCCTTAACTCAAACCCTAGATTACAGCTATATGATCATCACGTCATAAGTACTGCGACATATTGGCTAAGTCCATGGCATGGCAAAACGTAATCTGGCGAAATATGGCCTATGGCATACCCGCTATTGCGCTACGACATAAGCCTCACGCCATCTCCGGACTTGGCAGCTTTGGCCAAGGCCATGGCGTGATCCCGCGAGCTACCTTCGGCCATGGCGTGATCCCGCGAGATACCTCCAAGACCATGGCAGGGTCCCACACACTATTCTCGGCCTTGGCAGCTACGTCCAAGGCCACGACAAGGTCCCGTGCACTATTTATGGCCTTGGAAACTACGTCCAATGCCATGGCAGGGTTCCGTGCGCTATTTTCTGGCCTTGGCAGCTACGTCAAAGCCATGGAAGGGTCCCGCACACTATTCTCGGCCTAGGAAGCTACGTCCAAGGCCATCGCAGGGTCCCACGCAATATTCTCGGCCTTGGCAGATACGTCCAAGGCCACGACAGGGTCCCGTGAGATATTTCTGGCCTTGGAAGCTACGTCCAATGTCATGGCAAGGTCCCGCGCACTATTATCGGCCTTGGCAGCTACGTCCAAGGCTACGACATGCTCATGCGCACTATTTCCGGCCTTGGCAGCTATGGACAAGGCTATGGCAAGACCCCGCGCGCTATTCACGGCCATCATGGCCTGCGCCATATTCAAGGCCATCATGGCCTCGAACATGTGCTACCTTTTATGGCCATGGCAACGCCATTATACGCCACTACGACATGCTAAATTATAGCATCTTAATTAGATACCAACGCGCCAAGCCATCCTCTTGTGCCTGAACAGGCCACGTGCGCGCTACAATATCGCGATTGGCCTTAGCCAAGTTGTTTCACAACAACTCTACTAAATACGATTCTGCATGCCTATAAGGCATATGGCATATAAACGGCTATGATTTAGCCTAATAAGATGAGATCCATAACTCATCCAAAATACCTAAGAAACATCAAAATACGTCACATGGGGGGATTCTTCATGGGGTATTGATCTGGTGGTCTACGACAACATGCGGCGTGGCAACACCCTATGTGAAAAGTTAAAGTAGCATGGCAGTTACAGCAGTTGGAGAGATGGTAGGCGCAACATAAAGGGATTTCCAGAAACTTCCCTAAATTATCTCGTGTTAACCCATCATCATCTCCATCCCTCCATAACTCACGACTCCCACTACTTATGAAATTGGCATTGTGTATCCTAAACCACTATAAATAGGTTGTTCAAACTGTTCAGAAAACAGAAAAAGCTTTCATACCTAAAAAGCTATGTATTCTTCCTAATTTTCAATACCCAACACACACACACAATTCAATACCATGGTCAATTTCTCAAACTTTTCTGCTTCCTTCAACCCATCTTCCTCTCAATCGTGACCGAAGCAGGACGGAACGGCTACTATCGTGGTTTAGGCTTGTCCTGTTCGATTTTGAATTTCGAACCTAAAAGAAAGTACCACAGCGGTGCATTTATTTTACCTGGAAGTAATTTTTAAGTACTAACAATTGGCGACCACAGATGGAGATCAACCTCTTGGTCACAAAATTAGATTCTTCATCCAATTGAAAATCAGTTCTTCAACCTTTTGAAAACATGGTAGAGCCCAGATCCGGCGCAAGGTTTGATCCTAGTTCTACCAACATCAACGGTGCAAGTTCTGAGAATCCCTCTCCGAATATCACCCCGGAAAATAACACTACTTCCCCCATGGGCGGCACAGAAGATGTTGTTAACACTGAAGGTACCTGAAACAGAGATGCACCCCCAAGCATAGTAGACCTAATGAAGAGACAAGAGGATCTGGACAAGACGCAAGCGGAAATGGAGACTACTCAGATGGAAGTTCTTACCCGCCTTAGAATTTTAATGGCGCAGTTAACTCCGGAGCTAAGCCATATTCAAGCATAGCAAGCCTCGAACGTCCGTGGATCTTCTATTTGAGTCGACAACTCAAGGGAGCAACCTCGTGAGGACGGTATCCGTGCTACGACAACAGAAAACATTCAACAACCGAATTTCATTACTCGACAAGATTTAGAGAAACTCCTACAAAATCGTGGAAAAGAGGACTCATCATTATTCCAGCGCCACCAGCCGCCTTACACAGAGGATGTCCAGAGATCCCCTATGCCAAAAGGATATGTATCACCTACCTTTTATCTTTATGACGGAACATGTAATGCCCGTGAATACATCTCTCGATTTATGGAAACTCTAGGAGTGCATGAAAACCACCAAGTGTTGCGGCTCAAGGAATTTTCCAAGTCACTCACCGAGAGAGCTTACACCTGGTACAACAATCTCACTCCCAATAGTATCTCCAATTGGGACGGGATGGTGAGCGCGTTTTATCGAAAGTATCTCTTCGATTCTGACCAAATCACGCTGTCGGACCTGTGAAGGATGTTTCAGCGCAACAATGAGCATCTCAACGACTACATCAAGAGGTTCAGAATACAAGCCTTGGATTGTCACATCTCGAACGTGACTCAAAGACATTTGGTAGAGTCATGTATCAACGGTATGATCCATGTCTATCGATCCTTACTCGAAAATTTGCGCTTTCAAACTTTTTCAGAACTTCACGGAGCGGCCAAGCGATCGGCCACTACTTCTCTAGCTTTATTATAAAGGACGAGGCATTCCATAGAAGACGATCATGGAAACGCACGCGAGGATAGGTGTCTGATCGGAGAACAGTACTTGGGCCAACTCTCATTTGGTAAAATGAAAGATCCAAGAGAGAAGTTACACCTCAGCAAGATGCATGAACCAAAAACTCCATGTATGCGTCGACAACCTCCCAAAGCCTTGGCACCAGTGTCAAATCGAGATAGCGCAAGGACATCTCTACAACCATCAACCGTGTTGCTTCCGTTAATCGCCTTTCCTAGAGGTCGCAATCAACAAGAACGACGAAAATCCCGAGCGAGGAATTTTTACCACCACCTGGATCGATCAAGTTGAGTTCGAAAATACTAATTGACACCGGGGCAGATGTCAACATCAACACTATTAAAGCTTTGAAAGATGCAGGGGATACCAGATGCGAGGCTACGCACGCACTGGAGACTCTAACAGAAAATGAAAGAACGCCTATAAACATATTAATCTTGAGTTAAGCGTAGGATGCATTCAAACACGCACTAAGCTTTAAATCATTATCTTACGATATCATTTTAGGGTGCCCACAAGTCGACAACATCAAAGCAGAAGTACCAGTCCTACGAATATTCTGAGGCTCTCCATAAAACCAGCAAAGCTGCATTGACTATTATATGAATTGCGCGAAATGACGGATATGGATCTGAAGAAAATTATGTGCATCTGAAGATTCTGTGCACAAGTAGGTCATGTTCAAATTTCTTTGCAACCAGCTGTCACACAACCCGTCAAAGACCGAGGACTTGACCTGGACGCTCAACCCTGCTCCGACTCAGCGATGTGAATGAGAAGCTGCCCCACTTTTAATATTTCATTAAGCGGGTAGTAGTAGCCCCAGATGGAAAGAAAAACCATTAAGGGAAGAAATCTTTGAAGACCGGTTCAGCGCCATCAATGTATTCTTTCTCCGCCTATGCAAGAAACTTAGCTGCAAGCCTTAACTCTTGAGGAATTTTCATACCGCTTGGAACATCATCTTCGACAGCCGCATCCGAAGAATTGCAAGAACCGCACTTGGGGACTGATGTTTACACGAGATCCCCTCACTGTTGGAAATCCATTTAGCAGATGGACAACGGAAGAAGACGTGAACCTTCCTGGATTCCTTTACCTGATCATACCCATGATATAGGGACTTCACCTCAGTTACTGTCAACTCCGACCACACCGGCCAATCATGGGGGAGACACTGAATCAATAATTCTCAGGATACTCTCAGAAATTCAGAAATCATCAACCATCGGTGAGGAACGGGACATCGCGTCCTTCATGAGAAATGTTTATCTATGTCTCTGTTACGACATACTAAAAGGGCATATCAAACGGGTGCACGGGCTAAAAGATATGGTTCCTTTACTGAAGTTCATGGAGTTTCAAGGATTGCACGGGATTACAAACTACAAATATCCACGCATGGATGACCAGCCATACAAACTCCAAATCAGGTGCATATGATAGCTTTATCTGATAGCTTAGAAAGTTGATGTCAAACGTCAAAAACCGACATCGTATGAAGACTCTATGCTTCCTGGCAGGAATGATACGCAAGTTAGGGTTTCCCTACGGGATTAAGCAAAATCAGCCTTGAAGAAAACCTCATTCGCTAATAATTCATGCAAAAGCTATACCTACGATGAAATAAGGAACGTTTCTCAGCCACGCGAAGTAAAGGGTATCACTGATCAAATCACTAAATCTGCACCTCGAATGAAGATCCACACGCGATAAAAGGGGGCGCTAATAGAAGATGGGCGTGATAATTAATTCCCATTCATGGTCTCACACACACACACATATATATATAGTGAAGATTCCAAATTGGATTAGGAATTTCCAGTTTAGGCAAAGGGATGACCGGCCAAACCGTGTGGGGTCGCGCAAGACCACGCCATAGCCGTAAAAGACAACTCCACAAGGATGATTCCGCCACTAGCCTTACATAGCCACGCCACCTATACTTAGAGTATGCTGTCACGCCACAACAATATAGATAAGTAGCGTCTCTTTGCCTATGAGTTTCGAGATTGTTTGATATTCGTATCACCATCTAATGCTTACCACGCAACATGACATTTGTTCCTCGCTAATCAGGGGACTAATGTTGATGGTGAGTTTTTTACTAGGGCATTTGTAGTAAATTGTCCCTGGCCCAGTTATTAAAATATAATGAAAATCCTGACCCGGTATCAGGATTATTGAAATCTGTATCAGTACAATTTGTATCCCGTAAGGGAATCAGTAAAGTGTATTCGATTAATGGACTCGATAGTCCTAAAGTTATTCTAAAAGTGTATCTGCATGTCAAATTGTAGGGTTTTCCCCAGCAGATGCCTTGTTGTTTCATGTACGCAAATACACATACCTTTTATGCCATATACATGGCATTACTCGTATTCAAAATAGGATTGAACACCATTCTCGAATCGACGTGCTATTGAGAGTATCATATTTAGTACTTAGTCACATCAGTATTGTTTCAAGTCGCAAACTCCCACGGCCGAGTTCCTTGAACATGCCATGGTAGCACTACTGTATTCGAATTTATACCAGAATAGCATTAAAACCTTAAATCCAGGTCTAGCATATTGCCCTAAACTCAAACCCTAAATTACATCTATATGATGATCACGTTATAAGTATTGCGGCATATTGACTAAGTCCATGGCATGGAAAAACATAATCTGGCGAAATATGGCCTATGGCATACCCTCTATCGCGCTACGGCATAAGCCTCACGCCATCTCCGGAATTGGCAGCTTTGGCCAATGCCATGGCGTGATCCCGCGAGCTACCTCCGGCCATGGCGTAATCCCGCGAGCTACCTCCAAGGCCATGGCAGGGTCCCACGCACTATTCTCGGCCTTGGAAGCTACATCCAATGCCATGGAAGAGTCTCGTGCGCTATTTTTGGCCTTGGCAGCTACGTCCAATACCGTGGCAGGGTCCCGTATGCTATTTCTGGCCTTTGAAGCTACGTCCAAGGCCATGGTAGGGTCCCGCCTACTATTCTCGGCCTTTGAAGCTACATCCAAGGCTATGGCAAGGTCTCGCGCACTATTCTCGGCCTTGGCAGCTACGTCCAAGGCCATGGCAGGGTCCCATGCGATATTTCTGTCCTTGGCAGCTACGTCCAAGGTAAGGTCCCGCGCACTATTATCGACCTTGGTAGCTACGTCCGAGGCCACGGCATGCTCCCGTGCACTATTTCCGGCCTTGGAAGCTATGGGCAAGGCCATGGAAAGACCCCGCGCGATATTCGCGGCCATCATGGCCTGCGCGCCACTCGCACCCATCATGGCCCTTGTGCGATATTCACGACCATCATGGCCTCGAACATGCGCTAACTTTAAAGGACATGGCAACGCCATTATAGGCCACTACGCCATGCTAAATTATAGCATCTTAATTAGATACCAACGCGCCAAGCCATCCTTTTGCGGCTCAACAGGCCACGAACGCGCTACAATATCGCGGTTGGCCTTAGCCAAGTTGTTTCACAACAACTCTACTAAATACGATTCAACATGCCTATAAGGCATATGGAATATCAACGACTATGATTTAGCCTTATAAGATGAGATCCATAACTCATCTAAAAATACCTAAGAAACATCAAAATACGTCACATGGGGGGATTCTTCATGGTACTGGTCTGGTGGTCCACGACAACATGCGGCGTGGAAACACCCTATGTGAAAAGTTAAAGTAGCGTGGCAGTTACAGCAGTTGGAGAGATGGTGGGCGCAACATGAAGGGATTTCCAGAAACTTCCCTACTTATGAAATTGGCATTGTGTATCCTAAACTACTATAAATAGGTTGTTCAACCTGTTCAGAAAACAGAACAAGCTTTCATACCTAAAAATCTATGTATTCTTCCATGTTTTCAATACCCAACACACACATACAATTCAATACCATTGTCAATTTTTTAAACTTTTCTGTTTTCCTACCCTAAGATCAACCCATTTTCCTCTCCATCATGACTTAAGCAGGACGGAATGACTACTATATATCGTGGTTTAGGCTTGTCCTATTCGTTTTTGATTTTTGAACCTAAAAAAAAGTACCACAGCAGTGCATTTGTTTTACCTAGAAGTAATTTTTAGGTACTAACAGCCATCCCAGGATTAAATACAAAAAACTATCTATTAAACAATAATATAAGTCGTCATTAAAAAGTAGTGTTACTCAAAAAAATTAGTTGTTGGTACTTGAGTTAAAGTGATTGGGGACTCTTTGGCTTTCTTCTAAATATTAAAACCAAATAACACCTAGGTTGTTTGAAGTTTTAATATTACATAATCCAAAATCTATGAAATGGAGCAGGATATCGTGATAAAAATGGATCATATTTGTTAGAGCACTGCTCGGTCGAACTCGCAAGCGTTTCTATATCAAGCTTGTTTGTCAATGTTAGTGATCAAAACTATAAGTCTTGATTTCTAGTCTACTTATAGATGTCTCGGACTAGGATAGATTGTGTAGTTGAGCATTAGACTTCACGGCGTTCATCATTGAAGACGAAGAACTACTAAGGAGAGCTTGTGGAACTTAATCAACAAAAAGGTATATGGAGACTGAAACTCATCTATCACTTGGAAAGTTTATTTCTACTCTATCTCCTATGTTGAGACATAAGTCGTGTTACAATATAGTTTTCTATTATACACATTTGAGATTTCGAGCTGAGTTTAACTCGCTTACATATTTCTCGGAATATGTGTTGGCAAGATTTCTCTTTGACCAAGTTCATCTTATCTTCTTGACGAAAGTCAAATTATGATCATGTGAAAATTTCTGAGTAATATCTTACATGGTTTGTGTGATACAATCATTTGATGTAGACTTGGAATGTTTCGTTATGATTATTTCAATAACTTGAAAATTGTTTTGATGCTAATTGTGTGTGAAAACGACTATTGTCATCCTCTAAGAAAGTTTCAATGATTGAAATAAGAGTTTAGAACACTTAACCATCATTGGATTGTGACATGTTATGTACTCTTGCATGTATGTAATCCATGTTCGGGAACCATAGTATGCGTCCCCGTATGCATACCTGTTGGTTTGAGAAGTCCGGGAACCTAAGTATGCGCACCCGTACGCGTACTGTCGTAAGGTTCATGTCTGATATTTTCTGTTGGGATTGGAGGTATGCGTACATTTTCACGTACTGGCGAAACCCAATTCCAGTCCGGGTATTTCAAGTATGCGTACCCGTTCGCGTACTTGAAGGTTAAAGTTCTAAAATCGATTGTGTACATGAAATAATACATTTATATATAAAGGAATGCATTCTTTGCAAACCGTGGCTATAATGTTCATGATTGATTCGAGTGAATCAAACCTATTTTGCTTCAATTATGTTCTTGTATACTTCTATGAGAATATAGCAATTGAACAACTCTTTAACTAGTTTCATTTGAGTCATTTGAACTAGTTATGGTTAAGATGAATAAGGTTGATATAAAAGTGTTCATATGGCTAACTTCGGTTAACTATTGTTGAGCCAACAAGGTGTAAACGTTCAGGTACGGTTACCCATATCTATATGAAGTCACTTTTTCATTTGTGTGTAACAAGCTAAGCTCGATCTAACGGTTGAAATATATTATCTTGAGTCTAATCAGGTTTTCATCTAACGGTGAATATTGAATTCTTTGTTACCAAGGTAACTTAGATTGCAAACCCTGATTTGAAAACTATATAAAAGAAAACTCTAGCAACTAGGAAAACTAATCCCCACACCTCCTGTGTGATACTAGTTGCCTAAGCTAGAGTCGATTCTCCTTTAACCTTAGGTTTTTCACAAAACCTTGTAGGTTTACGACTTGAAGACTTCATTGGGATTGTGAAGCCAGACCCAACTATTTTCTCTGTAGTTGCGTGATCTGATCTTGCATCTTATATCGTGTTTGAGTATAATTTTCTTTAAGATTGGCTCGAGATTTATTCCATGATAAGAAAGATAAAAAGTAATCACAAACATCTTATGTAACGGCTTAATATAGTGTGGTTTTCAAAGATGGACTAGGTCCCGGGGTTTTTCTGCATTTACGGTTTTCCTCGTTAACAGAATTCTGGTGTCTGTGTTATTTCTTTTCCGCATTATATTTTGTTATATAATTGAAATATCACAGGTTGTGCGTTGAATCGATCAATTGGGAAATCCAACCTTTGGTTGTTGATTGAAATTGATTGATCCTTGAACATTGGTCTTTGGTACCGTTCAAGTTACTTCTCTTATATTCAATCGGGCTCTCAAATTCCTATTTGCTGATTGCAGATTGAATTAAGAAAATGAGATACAAAACTCTTTGATATACTTTTCTATAGATTGAGTCTGACTGTCTAGTTGATTCTATTGAAAGTATATTGGAGTTTGTCTATTCAGATTTCCATTATCCCTCGGGGATACCGACGACTCATATGTATATACCGGTTCATGCTGGCAGACATAAGACATGTGAACTTGAAAGCCTTGTTTTGGATGAAGTCGATGTTGCAACTCTTTTGTGAAGTCGAACGTGATTTGATTTGTAGTATTAATATGTAATCTTTAGGTCTCAACCACCACATCACCTGCAATCACCAGAAAAAGATTAATTTGATAATTTGTTAACAAACAACATTATAAAGATAACATAAAAGTATTAATAAGACAAGTGATACTCACAGTTATACCCCATTTGACAGTATAATCGGCTTGTTAAACTCTACTCAAATACTCATTTCCAATATGCTTACCACTCTCATCGGCAAATCCGACAGAAGGAGCTTCAGGCTCTGGGAAGAAATGACGATCGACCTGCACCAATTGTGTTAGAGCATCGCTCGGTTAAACTCACAAGTTTTGGTATATCAAGATTGTTATTAGTTTTAGTAGATCAAAATTATGTCTTGATTTATAGTTTATTAGAGTCAGTATATGACTAGGAATATAGCATGTTAGTTGAGTATCGGGATTCACCAATCGACCTTGAAGATTGACGACTGAAGAACAACTCCGTCAACGGAAAGTTCATCAACAAAGGTAAGTGAAGACTGACTATCCTATTTACTCATATTATCTACCATTCCATCTGCTGGTACATGTCATATGACTTTAGTATTATGATGGACATTTGATAGACACATTTTTGTGTCTGATTCGTTTTAATTCTATACTTTATTAGTGCTCAATTATGTACTTCTTATATTATCTTATGTGGTTGTAGGTGTTTTTGAGAAATAAACTTTTGCGAACAATTGGCTATAAAAAGTGATAAAGGCACCCGAGATATTTTCTAAAAGCAACCCCATTTTGGATAAGGGCAATCCAATACTAAAGGCACCCCTACTCTTGATATGGGCACTCCATCTTCTACATAGTTTTTTGGCGGGAAAAACAGTTTTGAAACTGCGAGTTTTCTGGATTGATTTCTGAAGAATTTTAATCGGATTTTCTCTTGGGTATGGATTGGTATCACCCTGTTTCAACTAAACAGGGGTGGTAATATGTGTTTCGAATCGGAAAAAAAGGAAGGTTTAGATAAAGTTTGGATAAAACGGGGAAGCAAGTTTGTTTTGCTTCTTGGTTTATTTTTGGAAGTTAGGAGAGTATATTACGCTGGGAGTTGACTCTATTGAGTCCTGAGAATCTTGTGAGAGTTTTGGAACAAGTAGAAGACGCGTAGATAGAATAACGAGAGGATTATTCGTAACTTGGCAGAAAAAGAAAAATCAAGATAAACAAAGATATATTCGAGATATTCATGGGTCTATTGAGTATATAAAGATTATTGGGAGTCACACAAGTCTTTACGGAGTCATTAGGGGAGGTTATAGAGTGAAAATTAAGAAGTAGCAGAAAAATTCTGCTGGTGCTACAGAAGAAGAACAAGAAGAACATAATATTGTAAACAACAGTCGTTTGTTTCTAGTATCGTGGTATTTTAATAGTCTAGTCACTACAACAAAATGTGGTATAGATCACACGCCAAACATCACAACTTATGAACACTTATGGTCTTTTTATGGCTAAAACTTAAAGACCATTAATGTTATAGTGTTTGTGATCTTTGATATGAAGACCTGCCCATATATCTCATACATTTTAAGTAGTGTGATCTTACAACTAGAATTTTGATCACACAGTAATTTTGAAAGTGGTCAGATGCTATCTGCTGATAAATTTTATAAAAAAATTTGCGGTGAGCGTGGCTCGAACACGCGACCATCAGGGGAGAAAAAAGAAAGCCCGGTCCAACAGAAACACCTCGATTTCTCAGACACTCTATTTTCATTTTCAACTCTGAAAACTTTCTCTATTCTCTCTCTCTCCCTCCGTCTCTCAAAGTTTTCTTCAATCAACTCACAGAGAACTCAAGTGCCGATCTCAATTTTTCATCGAAATCGTTAATTCCAGTTGAATTCAGGTAGGATTCAACTAGTTCCCTTTCTTGTTTAGATTATATATGAAGTCTTATTCGGCATTGAAGTTGAGTTTTGAATTTAGGGTTTCTTTTTTTAGTTTTTTGGATCTATGATTTCTATATTGTTATTCTGCAGATGTATGCGATCTAAAGCTGGGGTGAGATTTCTTTTTGAAGATTGGTGAAGTTCGATTTGGTACACTTTAAACTCTGAATCTATCTCTGCTTTGTGTGGTTTGATTTAGGTTTGCTTGGATGTAAACCTCTTACTTTCATGTTCAATACTGATTTATGTTGGTTAATTTTTTACTATGTTGTAGTCAATTTAGGTCAATGTAGCAGTCAGTAATCTTCTATGGATCTACGCGTATTTATCAAAAATTATATACTCAAAACCTTAATTCTCACTTTTGTTAGTTTGATTTCTACTTAAATGAGTTTGAATCTTTCAATTGTTTGGTTAAAAAATTTTCCGTGAGAAAATCATGTCCTAACTTGAGTTCTTCTTGCTTCTTCTCTCTGAAATTGATCTGGTGGTGATTGTGTAAATCCTTTGAAATTTCGTTTACATTAGCTGCTTGGGTTTTCAATTTGATCCTTAATTGTCTGCCTGAGTCATCAATTTGATAGTCAATTGTCTGCCTGAGTTTCAATTTGAACTATAATGTGTCAGTGTGATGAAACTTATTAGAGATGGTTAATTTTGGTGAGTAAATATGAAGTATTAGGGGGAGATTCTTGAATTTGGCTCTCAAATGTGGTTTAAGGCTTCGTATCTTGGGCTTCATTATGTTAGCGTATCGCACGAATGACATAGTGTAGCATGACTTGTTTACTGACCATAGTGCTTTCGGATGCTAAGTTATTCCGACCTAAGTTCTACTCTAAGTTTTCGATTCTTTGAAAGGTTTTACTTGCTCTAAGTTCAAAATTTATCTTGATATTAGTGTTTGTTATTCCAGACTCATGTCAATTTTAGAAATTAGTGTGTTTGCACTACAGACGTGGAGCACAGAAAGACAATATGCAAAGTGTTGATACTAGGCCTGTAGTAACTGAACAACCACTGAATTCGCATTACTAATATATTCAGACCTTGATTGCTCCTTTATTTTATTGTAAGGATGTGCCAATTTTAGATTGCTCCTTTATTTTATTCTCATTACTACTATGATAAATAACAAAGGGATGATTCAAATTTGAGGTTTGACCTTGATTGCTTTTGGAAACTGTGTTTTTTGTTTAGTTTATTTCTTCCAACATGGTTCATAAATATGATCATGTTTTATATTTATTTTAAGAAGAGAAAGAGGCTACTCAAAAGTCTACTCTGCAGCATTTTACACACATTTTTTCTTTGTAGAATACTATTGTATTACCTTGTATGTGGAGATTGATGAGATTTCATTTTTGTTTCTTTTATGAAGGCTGGGGAGGACAATCTTAGGAAGGGTCGTGATGAGGTTGATCTCGGGGCTAAACTTGTGGAAGCTGCGAAAGGTTGGTAATCGGTTGTGTTCATTTCTTGTTATTTTGTTTTTCTATTGCGGCTGCTATGAATCTTACTAGTTACAACGCTGTTACATTAACTAGTAACTAGACCCCCGTATTCTCTAAATTTGTTACATAGTCCACGAAACTCATCCTCCGGCTGGGTTTTAGATTTACGTTTATGTTCAATAGTGTCTAAGATTTCGGTTTGTGTGCCATGTACTTCTCCTTGAAGCTTATTCGGTCTCTATGTTTTCCATCCGGCTACCCAAATATGTTTATCTTTTTTTTCTTGTTAAATTATGGTTAATTATCAAGTTCATTCGCAGATAATGGATAAGTCCTGGATAATAGAAGATAGGACATCTCGATGCATATAGTAACGGAGTTGAAAGGTTCCTTAGATTTGCGTTCAGTAACGAAGAAAAACACAATGAAAAGCATTCATATAAATGTAGGAAAAACATATTCTTATAAGATGTCCTTGTTTTGATTGTGATAACGTTCCCGGGTCGACCATTGGTGAAGTAAGATCCCATTTATTTCATCTTTTGGATTTTATCCTGGATATTCTAAGTGGGTTTGGCATGGGAAGATGTTGGGAATATTCCAAGCGTTGAAGACGCATGGTATACTTCAAATGATGAAGATGTTGGGGAAGCATAATTTCTTGAAGATGAAGAGGTTGAAATGGAAGATATATCATGTGATCCTACCGGAGTTTCAAGAGGAAATAGAATCTTTGAAATACCGTTGTATGAAGGATGTCCCAAGTCTAAGTTGGAAGCTATTGCGAGAACTATATAACTTCAAAGTCAGTAATGGGTTATCCGATAAAGGCTTCTCGGAGTTATTGGATATACTCAAGACATTGTCACCCACAAGAAAAACGAACTTCCTAAATCTACATATCGGGCTAAGAAGACTCTTAATACTTTCGGAATGGGATATGAGAAGATTCATGCTTGTTCCAATGATTGTATTCTTTATCGGAAGAATTACAAGGATTTTAATGCTTGCCCTATATGCAAAAGATCAAGATGGATGCCCAATAAACATCCAAACAAAAGATCTAAGGAGTGCCAAATTAAAGTAATGTGGTATTTCTCACCGATACCAAGATTCAAGAGGTTGTATAAATCTGTAGGGGCTAAAGACTTAATATGGCATTGCGAAGAAAGAATCAAGGATAGTGGTGTGTTACGCCATCCTGCAGACTCTCCAGCTTGGAAGCTAGTGGATGATTAGTGGCCAGAATTTGCGGAAGAACCTAGGAATCTCCGGCTAGGGTTGTCAGCGGACGGAGTCAATCCACATAGCTCATTTGGTTGTGGTAAGCATAGTTGTTGGCCAGTTATGATGACCATATACAACCTTCCACCATCCCAGTGTATGAAGAAAAAGTATATTATGTTGACAATGTTGATAAATCCAGTGTTTCTGAACAATTGACATGATTTTTTGTTGATTCTTTTATGACGACACATCTTGTCATTAAAGAATGAATATCCTCGCTTGATCAAGAAGTCCAAATGGCTACATGATAAACACAATGATACTTTCATCAATTGGTTAAAGGAAAAGGTTAGCTCGTGACCTTTATCTCTTTTTTCCTTAGCTTATGACTTTTTCCAAGTTCACCCCTCCCAAGGTTCAATGAAAACCATATACTAGCAATAAGTTTGATCCTTGATCTTCAAGCTTATGACTTTTGGGTGTCGAGTAAACATATGAATGAAAATAAGCATCTTTGTTTTTTCTTAACGGGTGGAGGATGATTTAAATGAACCAAATAATAACATTTCAAATAAGTTGAGTGATAGCACATGGACCATGTCAAGACGTATATAAATATTCGGGATACGATATTAATGGGTATCGGTATCATACCAAGGAACTTGATGATAAACGCGTCAATCAAAATAGTGGAGTAAGCATTTTTGCAAGTGGGATGCAAGTATGCAAATAAAAAGATATAAATCCAGTATTTGATCCATTTACCTATTACTTGTCATCAATGAAATATGGTTACTAGATTACAATACAAGGAGGATACCGGTGTTCAAGTGTGATTGGGTAGATAGTGCACATGGAATCTCAACAGATGACCTTGGCTTTAAATCATTGAACTTAGTAGAAGAGGACATAAAAGTGATCCATTTATCTTAGCATCTCAAACGAAGCAAGTTTTTTTATGTTGAAGACCAACTTGATTCAACGCTTTCAAAGGTATTAATAATGCCTAGTAAAGAAGATCCTTGTCTTGGCACTGATGATGCTAGAGTTAGTGACCTCCCTAATGTTGATATTAGAGAGGAGGAACCTTTTTATACGTGTAAACCTTGATGGGGCATGGGCTTAATATATAATACAATATATTTATTACTTTTACTTGTTAGTGTTTATTGGGTTGCTCGGTTAGTTAAACAAATTTCTCATATATGTATATGTTTGTTATCCATGTATATCTCATTGGTTTTTGGCCATTCAAAGGTGGTCAGTGACTAACTTGCTTGTGTTAAATAAAGTACAGCAAGCATGGAGTTTGAGGAACCAGTCATGCATGATGGTAGTGGAGAAGACATGGAGACAACCTTGGATTGTAAGTTATCTGCATGCTATGTGTTGTAATTGCTTTCGATTTTAATGTTGTTTTATCACTGCGTAAGACTTTTTTTTGCATTTTAAATTATATAGCCGATACCACGATGGAAAGTGCTCGTCGAGGCCCTACAACTTTATCCAAGGCTTTTAGAAGCAACAGGGGATTGAAAAGGTGGTTGAGTACAACGAGCTTGGACAGCAAGAGGACTTGCCGCGGCTCACCGTCCGACTATATGGGAGTCTTAGCACGGCACATGGTTCCTATCATTCACGAAAAGTGGAGTAAGGTTCCAAGGAGTTTAAAAGATAAGATCTGGTGTTGCTTAGAGGTAATTGGAATATTTTGGCTACAATCATATAAGAACGTGTCTTATGTTTAGTTGTGTATTTCATGGAAATTCGTCTCAACCCCAAAAACAAGAGAAACTTGATCCGAATGTAGGGGCTTTGTGGAGATCTTTCAAAAGGGTTGACAAGGAAGTACATTATGCCATTCAAAGACCAGGAAGATCTCCTTGTTAATCCACCCCAAGAATGTACAAATTTATTGACAAAAGGCATTGGGAGGAGTTTGTGAAGATAAGATTGAGTAAAAATTTCCAGGTATACATGATATTCAAATATTTCCATAATTTGTATAATATATAAGAAGTTGTCGGACTAATCTCACATCTGTTATACCTAAAGGTTCGCCGTGAAATCCTGTCAACAAGGCGGAAGAAAAACTTATATCCTCATAGGTTAAGCCGAAAAGGATATGCTGGTCTTATGGAACAATTGGTATGTAAGATTGGGTTTCTTAAATTTTTTAGAAAGAAGAGCTTTCTTCTGATCTGTCTTTGTTGCTAGCAGAAAAAAAAAAGGAGAGCTTTCTTCTGATGGATTGGATAGGAGCATCTTATGGAAGAAAGCTAGGGAAGATAAAAACGGGAACATTCCACATGATGCAACCAAGGAAAGAGTCGAAAAAATTGTAAGATAAAACAATGAAGTACTATTCTTTATGTCGATTCATTTACTTCCTCGTTGGTATCTTTTCTATATGGATAGTTTTCTCTCTTAAATTGTAGGACAAGTTGACCGAACAGGTGAATGAAGGTTCCTAGTCACAAGTGGCGGCAATGATATCCTAACACTTGCTTTAGGGACCGGCCAACGACTGAAATGTTAGAGGGATGGGAAAGTTTGTCTCACAGGGATCTTACTTTCATCTAACGCGACCAAAGATGCGAGGAGGAAAGAGAGGCAAGATTGAGGGTTGAAGCTGAACTTTGTCTAACGAAGCAAAGACTAGCTCGTGTAGAAGAACAGTTAGCTCTTGTTCTCCAAACAAAGGTAACTTTGGAGAGTGGTTTCATGGTAATATTGTTGATGACTTCATGTGGTAATATGTTTGCATATATTTAAGTCAAACTCGTAATGATATACATATTATGCAGGGTGGAACTGCACCAAGTTGCCACAGTGTAAATACAGAATCAAGCTCAGAAAGTGAGAGGATTTCACGCCTAGAAGCTCAACTTGCCATCTTCATGGGAATTCAAGTAAGTTGCATGTGGAATAAAAGAGGGTTGAATTATGCTTAGATGATGAAGTAACTAAGTTCTTTATTTAATGTGTTCTTATCATGTTGTTGGCGATATGTTAACGGGAGTCAAGCCTCGATATTCTCACATCAAAACCATTCAGCTGCGAGCAAACTTTCAGTAAGTATAAACTCCTTACATAGGAGATATTGGCTTTAGATTTGGTTATGCATCTCTTAGAATGTTCATTATTCTTGCATTTTTATCGTAGTCGTCAGCTGGTTCTTCACCAAAAGTGGTCAAGGATAGTGAAGACAAGGATGTCGACAATGAAATCAACCAAACGAAACGTAATATTGGAATTGGAAAGGTTAGTATGTTATATGAACAGTATAAATATTTATGAGGCCACCTTTGTCGTTTATGTTATTTACATATGACTGATATCCATTTGCTCTTGGTATTGAACTGAAGGGTATAACTTGTTAGTTCCTACAAAGGGCATTCTAGTGTTGTGTGTCTCTGCTTTTTAAATTAGTAAAGCTCGGACAGTGCGAGATTTAGTAGTTTCAAATGATATTCTTCCGATTGAGGAAAGGAGGTGATTAGATCTAATGTATATGGACATTTGTTGTTTTACATGGTTTTCTTCAAAGTATATGATAGAGTCACAACTAGTTTTCAGCATGAGGCCCTCTTTAGTCTTTCGGTGACACTTAAATCTTAGTTACCGCCTCATTGTTGAATCATATCGTCTTTGTGATTGTTTCGGTTGCACGAAAGGAAGATTAGGTAACAACAATCGTCTGTGAGGCTTTATCTTTTCACTTTTATATCAACCAAACTGCTCAATTAAACGCAACACTCGGTCTAAACCCTCATCCTTGACCCTATAAAAACCATCAAACATATTACATGCCCAAGTCAGGTCCCAATTTGATTGCCCGCTCTCCTCGATATCTCATTGGTAACTCGTCACCTAGTATTATCATGAATAGTTATTTACAGATGACTGATATACATTTACCTATTCACCGTTCTTTGGTTTGCATCTAAATACAGGGAAAATCTTGTATAATGTGCCTGGAAACTTCAGGATCATCTATTGATGTGGCTAAAGGAAAGGTCTTCCGTTCAAAGAGCTGTGATATGTTACACAACGTCCCTATTGGTAAAGGAAATGTGCGTGTACTTGTAGAAGAGGCATTAAAGCCAAGCTTTTGTCTTCCCATTCCTCTTAAAGGCGAAGAGGAAATATTCCTTGTAGGAGATGCGAAGAGATATCACGTTGCATGGCCTAAAAAGCTGGTGATAAAGGGAAAGAAGGTCAAAAAGCTCATGAAGGGTTAAAGGTACATAGACTCCCTTTTGATAGCTGCATTACAATGTTATTACATCACCCCATGACCTCGCAGGGTAACAAAGAAGAATGGTAATAACTAATAATGTTTGTTTAAGATTATGGATTATCGGCTCTTAGGAAAGAAAACTCATTGATACCCAATTGATTATTTGTCTTAGATTCTTAGCTGAGAAAACTGGAACCAATGCATTTGTTTTTTCCAGCCAATACATATGAATCACAGGCGCTAGCACAGGCACTATCTCACCTTGGCGAGAGAAATAAGAGTCGTGGTTATTCTTTTTAGATCAAATTCTATTGCCCGTGTCTTTGAACCAATGCATTTGTTTTTATTTAACAAAGTGGAGGATGAGTTAAAGAGTCTGAATAAGAACATTTCAGATGAGTTGGAGTGGATAGCACATGGATGAAGTTTCCTTTCCTGTTCTTTTGGATGATTGAACTTGAAATTTCATTTGCAGTTTACAGTAGAAATGTGTAATTTTAATAGTAGAAATGCATTTGCTGTTTACGTGAGAAATTTGTAATTTTTACGTGTGGTTTTGAAATGAATTTGGTTATGACAAAGAAATGTATTTGGTCACCTTACATTGAATGTATTTGGTTCGACATTGAATGAATTTGGTTACAAAATACAGTGCGAAAATGATATGTGATCACACTTTGGGTTACTATTTGTATAGGTAAATTTGGATAGAAAACCATTGGAAAGATCACTACTTTAAAAACTTTGTCTTTTATAAACCTTGTCTTTAGATCTCAACTTCTCAAAACCTTATGTTCTTTGCATAGGGTAGGATCACACTTTTCATTTCTGGAAAATTGTTATCTATGGATCACCCTTTAGATTATACTGGCAAAGATCACAGACAGCCAATACTTAGATCACACTTTTTAGGAATGATCCATCTATGTTTTTGTTGTAGTGA
>JAJJWW010011998.1:0-32615 GCA_023531295.1 Papaver armeniacum | reverse complement strand
GTGAAGTTAAATCAAAGACTACTTCGGGGGTCTAGTTATAATTGTATCATCAAAGACAAACCAAATGGTTATGATAGACTGGTGCGTATTCTTAAAACATTTTTCATTTTATATCATGGCTATAAATCTTAGGTAATACCCGTTTGATGTTATGTCATTATGTATAAAAACAGGTGAATAGGTTCAAGTGTGTTTCAAAATGTTAACCGCATGCATGAGGAGCGGAGATCCGTGCTTAGGTTGAGAAGATAAAAGAGGCTAGAGATGTAGTGGATAATATGGATAATGAAGATTATGCGATTGATTTGGGGAGAAAAAGGCACGAATAAGAATCCGCCCAAGAAGGCAATATCAAAGACGGGTAAAGAAGTCGAGCTTCATCGAGCGCCGAAGGTGCTCCAAATGAAGGTTCTCCAAATGAAGGTGCTCCAAATGAAGGTGCTCCAACCGAAGGTGCTTTAACTCGTGGTCGTCTGCAGGACTTGGATGTAGTCACTACGTAAAGTCAAGAAGTCTAGAAAATGACAATGAATTGTGTTGTGTTGGATTATGTCGTTTCATAGTATTTATAGTTTGTGTTGGATTATGTAGTTTTTAAGGTTTGGATCGGATTTTTAGTTCTTAAATCACGTTATGGTTGGTGAACCGTTAGTTTCATGGAGTATGAATGGTGTATGAATCTAACACTCATTTGCAAGTTGCTCAAATATAACCTTATGGCAGGTTTGGATTTTTGTCCACTCCATATTCGGAGGTTTGGGAGATTTGGTTGTCTTCCAAATATTACAAGTTCCTAATTTGAAGATTTTCAAGTTATTCACAATTGTGAATTTTGGGCCACTATATATTCTAAGACAAAAATTAGAATGATTACCTAATATAGTAGTTAACCATTTCAAAAATTCCAATCTTGGTGGTCGTGCCAAAATGACAAAACCTCATCATTATGGCAGGTTTGGAATTTTTGGCCACTCCATATTCGGAGGTTTGATAGACTTGGTTGTCTTCCGAATATTACAAGTTCCAAATTGGAAGATTTTCAAGGTTTTGAAAATTGAATTTTGGGCCACTTTATATTCGGAAGACAAAAAATTAGAATGATTACCGAATATAGTAGTTAACCATTTCAAAATTTCAATGCTGGTGGTCGTGCCAAAATGCCAAAACCTCAGCATTATGGCAGGTTTGGAATTTTTGGCCACTCCATATTCGGAGGTTTGATAGACTTGGTTGTCTTCCGAATATTACAAGTCCCAATTTGAAGATTTTCAAGTTTTTCAGAATTCTGAATTTTGGGCCACTATATATTCGGAAGACAAAAAATTAGAATGATTACCGAATATAGTAGTTAACCATTTCAAAATTCTAATGTTGGTGGTCGTGCCAAAATGCCAAAACCTCATCATTATGGCAGGTTTGGAATTTTTGGCCACTCCATATTCGGAGGTTTGATAGACTTGGTTGTCTTCCGAATATTACAAGTTCCCAATTGGAAGATTTTCAAGGTTTTCAAAATTCTGAATTTTGGGCCACTATATATTCGCAAGACAAAAAATTAGAATGATTACCGAATATAGTAGTTAACCATTTAAAAATTCCAATGCTGGTGGTCGTGCCAAAATGCCAAAACCTCATCATTATGGCAGGTTTGGAATTTTTGGCCACTACATATTCGGAGGTTTGATAGACTTGGTTGTCTTCCGAATATTACAAGTTCCAAATTGGAAGATTTTCAAGGTTTTCAAAATTCTGAGTTTTGGGCCACTATATATTCTAAGACAAAAAATTAGAATGATTACCGAATATAGTAGTTAACCATTTCAAAATTCCAATGCCGGTGGTCGTGCCAAAATGCCAAAACCTCAGCATTATGGCAGGTTTGGAATTTTTGGCCACTCCATATTCGGAGGTTTGATAGACTTGGTTGTCTTCCGATTTCTGTAATCGACGGATAACGATTACACTATACTTTCGAATATGAAAAATCTAATGTGTTGATGAGTCACATGCTGCGTACACTCGTGTTACACCTCGCCTAAACGGCCATATTTTCGAAAAAAAGAGTCGTTAAAACTATATTCTATATAAGGAGGGTATCCTCTTCCCCTATATGCAACAAAAATACATTTCAATTCTCTCCAACATTAAAGAACCTCATCTTCAACATAATGGCACAACCATTCATTAATCCTAAGGAGTTCACGATAGAAGAAGATTTATCTTTATGTAGGCGCTATGTTCAATTTTATCCGAGACGAGGAGAAGAACGTGAGGAAAGGAGGCATAATGAGTATGAGTTATTTGGGAGAATTCATGAAAAGTTCTCGGCACCGGTAACCCAAATAACCGTCACTCCGCCTCGATCTTTTCTACCGAGTTGGTTCAATAAATGTACACGCCGAAGAATTTGTCCATTTAACATATCTTGTGAATCAATATCGATTAAGGGGGTGAAACCAATGATGAGGTTATAGAACGATCTCTCGGGGAATGGCGGAGATGGAAAAGATCAAACTTATTACGAAGATCATTTCGGAATCTTTAAGGCGATGGACAGATTTAATCCGCTTAGAGCTCGGCCCAAGACGCCCACGGCGCTAATCACAAGTCATTGTAATAGAATTGTCGAAGTCTAATCGTTAAATTACATTAAGATTTTCAAAATTTTAACAACAATCGGGCGTAATCGTATATGTAATCTACCGAATATGTCAACATTTTCAAAATCGTATCACAGTTTGGTTAAATTCGATACTTAATATGTTAATTAATCAACCGATTATACTCCAACGGATATATTTTTTTAAAAAAATAGCCGTGCATCGAAATACAAACTCAATCTGTAGAAAGTAAATAAACTTGTCTACCGAATATTGTAGTTGAAGAAAACTAAAGTCGCTGAGTACAAAAAGCATATATTCGGAAATTAATGAAAAACGCTAGTACTCCGATTACCATATTCGGCAGTCAAAAGTATCACACGATTTCCCGATTGTGGTTCATTATTGTTTACACAGTGTACGACGTATCCGCACACTCGTGTTACACATGACCTCAACGGCCAAATTTTCAAATTTTTCAAAAAAAAAGAGTCATGGGACTCTCATTTATATAAGGAGGTTAACCTATTGTCATTGTTTCATCAAACTACACACATCTAGTCTTGTGAGCGTAACAAAAAGATCTTCCATCGTCTACTATTTCTAATTCATTCTATATCTCATATTAAAATCATGGCAACTTTGACGCAGCTTGAAGATTTGTCCATTGTCAAAACATGGTACCAAGAAACAAAGCGTGAAGATGTCATAGCTTAAGGTTAACACAGAAATCTTTTGGGGGAGAGTGTATAGCCAATTTGTGCGAGAATATGGAAATCTAAAGCAAAGATCCCTCCAACAAGTTCATGATCGTTTCCGGCTTATCCAAAAGGGGTAAATGATTACATCTCGATACAAAAGAGGATTTTTAACACTAGCCACTTAAGCTTGTCGATCCAACAATTTGTAAGTATTTGCATAATTCTTTTACAAAACACCGGGTGGCTATATCTTATTACTAAACTATACGAACTTAGCATTCTTTTGTATTTGTTGGTTTATGTAGGAGGCACTCGCAAAAAAGACACTACTTTTAGAGGAACAAGGAGAAGAATTCATGTATGATGGAAGCTATGAATTCTTGAAGGTCGCGGCCACGGTATAGAGTTTGGCACAAGTTGGACACATTCGGAAGTTACTGCCTGATATTATCTACCGATTATGTGAACAATTCCTTAAATTACTGTCTGATATTTGCTATAATCGGAAGTTAGTATGTTATGTAATCTACCGATTCTTAGACTTTTTTTCAAAGTTTGATCTCAGTATAGTAAGGTGATAATCGGAAGTTAGTTTATTATTTAAATTACCGATTATGGGAGTGTTCCAATTTCTTCAGGTTCTGAGTTCAAAATAACATTATATTCTAACATGACACTACAACATTACTACCGATTATAAAATTCGAATACAACACTATAACATTATCCACCGATTATGGGAGTGTTCCAATTTTTGAAAGGTTCCGAGTTCAAAGTAACATTATATTCTAAGACAAAACTATAAAATTATCCACCGATTATAAAAAGCCTAAGAAAACACTATAACAATACCACTGATTACTATATTCTAAGACAAACTATAACATTATCCACCGATTATATCATATATCTTCTCAAGATTTTTCAAAAACTTGTACAAAAAGCTCTGCTTCAAATTACATCTTTCAAAAGTAACGATCATTCATCTTCATCATCCGAGGGAACCAATTCGAGTAGACCTTCCGGAAAGTTGTCATTCATGACGCGATCCCAATCCAACATGTTGGTCTCATATTGTTTCAACCAATCCTTACAATGATTCGTTGGGAAGTAATCCGTCCAACCACCCAAAGGAGGTAATGGGCAATCTCTCTTTACTCTTAAACCGATAAAATGCATCTCATTCACAAATGCCATAACAATTCTCCTATCTTTAACCGATTCATCGCAAACCGTCCTTGTAGGTGTAAACGTAAAAGAATGTCCATACTTAGGAGGAACAAAGAAATGTACCACGCAATTCAAAACGTCCGCTAAGAGATATTCATATTTAGGAATTGTCATCCAATACTTGGATCCGATGGTCTTCAATCCCTTTCGGCATTTTACACGCGCAACTAAGTCTTTGAACTATAGTTCTTTGTCGTGTCTATCTCCTTGCTTCATCATCCCCATATAGAAATCCTTGTCCTTTATTAGTTGTACCGCCATCTTAGTTCTTAAATATTTTCATTGGGTGACATCTTCGTTGAGCGACTCGTCAAAGTGACCAATTTGTTCCGTGAGCGACGTGAAACCCACAATTGCCATCCCCATCAACCTCGTCGGTGGACAAAACAAATGGAACAATGATTGAGGGAGTTGTTTCATATACTCTTCTATAATCGTATACGATGATCGTTGTTGGTCTTCCATGAAAATCCCTAGACAACGAAGAGTACCATACTTCTCTTTATAGTCATCATTTCCGTTGGTTTGTGTTTGTTGCGATTCGCTCATTTGATCAACAACAATAGAGCTAGCTTGGGTATCCACTAACACAACTTATTCCACCACCTCGGATTGACTTGCTTGAGAAGGCTCCGTAGAGACCTTTGGTTTTACTTTTTCGCAAGGTTAGTCCACTTTGTTCCTTTCTTGGACGACCTCTTTTCTTAGGTTCCGACTCATCTTGAAATTCGGCTTCTGAACGCTCGTGCCTAGACAATATTCTTTTATTAGACAAATACTCATTCAACTCTTTTCTTTGGATGGTCCTCGACACTTCGGTGTTGAGCCTACCGGCCCCCTTTTGCTTAATAGGTTCATCAACCTCCCGTAAACAAGGGTGAAAAGCTTCCTCCAAATTGTGCATCAATATAAGCTTTTTGGTGCCATTTTATGTAGCTTAACGCTCGGCTATTCGTGCACACAATTCCGACTCAAGGAAAGATGGACCATCAACTATCGGGGTGCTTGGAGTGAAATTTAATTGCTTCCAAAATGGATGAATATCATTGATGTCAATCACTTCAACATACCTACCCATATTATGACGACACGGGAGTCCAATACCTATCATATCCTTGCAAACACAAATCGTATTCTCGTCATCGTAAGCTTTATAAATCTTCAATTGTTTCATCATGTGATTTATTGCCCATCTTGAAACTTTATGAACAATGCCCCTTGGAAGCAATTTTTCCTTATCATGTTCCATTGGGAAATGGTGTACACTAAATTGCATACATTTCCTAATCTTTACGAGATCACGATTGGTGTATTCATGGATTGCTTCTTGGATCAACACAACTCCATTTTGACTACCAAGTAGTATTTTCTTTAATCGGCCATGAGACCCCTCCGCAATGCTTGTCGCCTCGTTCTTGAAGTTACGATATTCATTTGTCCATGCAAACACAAATCTCTCCTTAAGCGGTAAATGATGCGTGTCGTAACCACAACAAATTAATTAATACTTTACTACCTAATTAACTAGTAATATAGGGTAGTCAAGGTCGATCCCACGAGGAGCACGAGATTCTAGTTGTAAAAATTGTCACGAAAGGGGGGTGTAAAAAAAAACAAAAGAAAAAAAACAAAGCAATTAAAAGATAAAGTTGAAAGCAATAAGAGAAACGAGATCAAGGAATCCTTCTTCGTTGCGAAATAATGAATCAAGTTATGTTCTTTTCCACTTGTTATTAATCACAAATTATCACCAACCGTAGGATAGCGGTCCGCTTAGCTAGCCCCAAAATCCCTAATTTCACCGAGTAAATTGAAGTCCGCTTAGTTATCGATTCTATTCAAAAGAACCACCTTGAGGTCCGCTTACAAGATGTAATTCCTCAATGCATTAAGATTTATGAATTTAGGTTTAGTACTAGTAGTTAAACTCGGTTCGCTTGGTTCACTTTCTAGCGTTGTTTCTACACACAATTGCTCCACGGAATCCCTCCGCAAGGTCTCGTGTTTGCTACTTATGTAAAGAGTCAAGAAACGATTACTTATCTCCTAACTTTCACTAGCATTAGATTAAACTAACAAATCAATTTAGCATGCATTCTAAACAATCTATCAATCAATCATGAATGTCTTTAAGATCACTCCTATTAGTAAAAACAAACGATAATCATGTGAAGAACTTCAAGATAGAATTAAAAACAAAAACTCAAATCATATTAAGAACTAGGAATTCATCCTCAATCAATAAAATTAACTACTCATGTTAAAAAGTTCACACAAAGAATAAGAAAAGAAAAGAATTGTGTGTGTAGAGATGTGTGTAAAAGATGTGTAGAGAGATGTAGAAGTTGTAGAAAACTTCTCTATTTATAGGCTTCAAAATTCTCCAAATCTTCTAAGGAATAGAATCCTTTTCCTTTAGCAATTCAATTTCCAAATTCAAGTCTTTCTTCTCTTCCACCTTCTCTTTCCAAATTTGAGTCCAATTCTCCATCCAATTCCTAGCCCAAGTCTTCACACCCATGAGAAAAGTCCATAGAAAATTCGGAATTTTGCTCGCCGGAAAATCGGGATTATGGCCGAAATCGGCCGGAATTACGCCACGGCCACTGAAAATTTCTCCGTCAAGAGAATATTCGACGGAATATTCCGTCAGTCCTCCGTTAGGACTAACGGTCAAAAGTGGTCACCCGTCACCAACAACTAGTCAAGGTCAAGGGGAAGGAGAGTCGGACTCGAGTTAGCTTCGACTCGGCCGAGTCGTCTTAATCGTCGAGTCATCGCGACTTGGATCGGCTCATCGGAATCGCTCGGATCGGTCATCGCCGGCTCCGAGTTGACTCGCCGGCATAAAAAACCGGCCGAGTTCCGTTCAATTACAGGACTTCCCAGCCATATTCCGGCCATCTTTAGCTTCATTCCCCGTAAAGAAACCTAACATACATCTAATGTGTTCAATAGCTTCACTTCTTTGTTATTTCTTAGCTCAATCGACTCGGCTTCAATTGAATCGGAATCACCCAAGCAATTCAAACCACATTCCATCCTACGAGACCACCGACAACATTTCCGGTGAACACCCAACTTCACTAGCACCATTCCCCCTCGAGAATCTATTCAAGCAATTCACCATCGTTCCACGTAAACCCAGCCAGACTCCATCAAACCCCATTCTTCCTCGGCGGCACCACCGGTCATCGACCTTAACCCAAACTCAAATCCGAGGTAAAACCCATCAACAAAGATCGATCTCTCTTGCTCACTCGTATTTACATATCGACGGCGCCACCATCTCTTGCCGAGCACCACCTCTCGCCGATTGAATAAACCCTAACTCTCGGCAGCCTTTTTCAAAACCGAATTCAACCAAAACCCATCTTCCATTCACCGCTTCACTCTTCAACCTCGATTCAAACAATTCATCAAAACCCATTCTCCACACAATTTCTCGATTCTCGTCCGAGCTTCACAACAACGGCAAACAGCTTCTCGATCTTAAATCCATTACCACCAACACCTGCTCAATCGCTGTCAACCAGCGTACCAGACCACCATTTGGCTAAAACCCATCTTCTGGTTCTTCAGCTGGAACTCAATCACAGACCCATTATCTTAATTTCTTCTCTGAAATAGAAATCTTCATAGAGAAACCCTTAATTTCTTCAGCAGCGAGACCCATCTTCACCGAACTGCGAATCTGCTCCAACCCCAGTCCACCATCTTCCCTTGTCGATTCGATCAACTCGACCGCAGACCCATCATCTCTGCTCTCGAATCTCAATTTCGGCATCCATAGGCGCTCACTTGCCTTTTCTCGTTTCTCGGTGAACAAAAATAATGAGATGAATGAATGAAAGGTGAGTTCTTTTTAGGGCTATGAACGAAATGGATAGGTACACCCCACGGATAAATGCACCCACCGATAGATTATAAGGGGTACCCTGATATCAACACCCCTTAACCTTGACTGGGCTGGTTTTAGTACTCCTCCAATTGGGTTGCCCCTTAACCTCAACCGGGCTCCATATATCAATCGCTTTGTAAATTGGCCTTTTTGCCCTTTTGGCTCAAATTGGGTAATTTCTTCTTCTTTTCTCCGTGTGACTCCAAAGTAGCTACAAAACTCAAAACAAGCGTAAAATACATAATTTACAAGAAAAATAGCAAAGAAAGCATAAACTACTATATAGTAAATACTTCCAGTGTATTCTACACCTATCAAATTCCCCACACTTAGACTTTGCTAGTCCTCGAGCAAATCAAACTAAAAACTCACAACTTCAAAGCGTTCAAGCGTCACAAGCATCCAAAGAGTTATGAGGACATAGAGTTTCTGCATTCTAGTAATAAGAAGTTAGAAATACTAAAGAACATATTCTCATTCTTAAATGTTGAGTGAGAAATAACCACACCATAATGAGAGAATGCGTGTTTGAGAAACGATCAATAAGCATTTCGCCTCGACTCACCTCTCCAAAAAGGATTTTATGATAATTGCACTCAAAAGACAAATTTTTTATGGTTCTCACGTGTGTGCGGGTAGGAATGAAGAGAGAATTCTGCAACACGTTGAATGGTGGGAAGGACAACTTCCGAAATATTTTTAAAAACCCACATCTTTTATATTTTGAAAAACCATTTTTCGACGATCTCTAAGAAAGGAAATCAACCATTATTATCGAGGATGAGATTACTTACTTACCTTCACATCCGATCGCCAATTATGATAACACCACTCTCACGGCATCCAATAGAAACGTCTTCCGCTCCTTGTCTTGATCTTCATGGTCTTCGGTTTCAACTATTGATGATAAACCCTTGAATTTCATAAATCCTTAACAATTTGTAACTCTTTTTACCTTAAAATCCTTGTCGCTTGAAACTTCCTTATATATTTTCCTTCCCCACGGCTTATACAAATATTTCTCTTGTTTTCTCTTTTATTATTTTTCTTTTTTTTTTTTTTTTTTTTTTTTTTTTTTTTTTTGTTAAGAGAAATTAAATACAAAAATAAACCATGGCCGTGGAAGAAGTATTTTACCGCTTGATTCTTCACAACTTGTATCGTCTTGAAATCATAAACTTCAAAAGTTCTCACCTTTTGATTTTCTTCGCTTTCATGAATAAGTCTTCATACTTGAATATAAAATTACCTCATTGTATTGTAAGTCCTCAACATATATGTGAATCCGCTCATTGTATGTTGCTTTACTTGAATATGAAATTTGCTCTTTTTTCTCGTTCCGTTGCTTGTAAACCTTAAACTTTTCCTTGTAGATTTTGATGTCGCTCCTTGTTGATGATGAATGTGTTTCTATGGATCCGTTGTTGTCGAGAGAGAGAATGGTGCTAACTGCAAATCGAACTACAAGAAGGAAGCTTTCATCCATGGACGTCACCCTCATGATTGACAAAATTAGCACTCAAGAGATCAAAGAGTAGTGCTTCTATTGGTGGGAGGTTGGGTAGCTCACCATTCTACCCTAATTGACTTACGGTGACACACACTCAAAAGAAGCTCTTTAGTAGATGGAAGATTTCTGGTCGGTGCCTCTCATGATATGAATACGGGTAGTCTCCACTAATGATTGATCAAAGAACTCTAATAACGCATTTCTCCCTGCACCAAATTCGCATCACCGGCATGATTAAATCCATTATTTAACACTCAAACAAACAAGAAATCCGAATGTAGTTCTCTAACATTTCCAAGTTCAATTATGTCGGTCAAAATCTCTATGTAAACATACCTAGAAATATGCTAGGGACTCTAAAATCTTTAAAAGTTGGAATTTTTAAGTAAAACCTTTTTTTTTTTTTTTAATTTTTTAATTTTTTTTTAATTTTGTTTAAAAAACATGCTTAACCACTCCCCACACTTAAACCTTACATTGTCCTCAATGTAATTGAATCCTCCTAGTAAAGTCAAGGTGGGAAATTTTAACATGATAAGAAACAAGAAAAAGAAATAACAAAAAGCAAAAGGATAAGAAATACAAAACCGATGGGTTGCCTCCCATTAAGCGCTTGTTTTAAAGTCGACGGCCCGACTTGGCTCTTGTAAGATTCATTCCCCATATACTAACAATCGGAAAATTTGAGGATCCACCCATAATACCTTTTTTTTACAAACAATAACTCCATACAAATATTAGCACAAGAAAATAATAATGAAATTATCGCTCGATAGAAATTTCCCCCACACTTATTCTCGTCCACACTCGGAAGTGTATAAAGAACATAGAATTTGGGAATTTCCATGTATTCCTCTTGGCAAACCTGCATGGTGTTAGCATCAAGTGTTTCCAATGGTGGATATTTAGAAACAAAATCATCCAAAAATACTTTCGAAGCACATACATTCAAACCAATAAGAGGTAAAGGAGAAGAATCAATAGGCAAAGGGTTAGACAAACCTTTCAAAAATTCTTGTATTATAGAATCCTCTTCATCCTTAAAAAATTCAAGTGAATTACTTACCTCTTGTATATCGTGGTCCTCTATTAAACCTTGCAACCATTCTTCGTCGTTTTCTACCTTAACCAAAGTCTCGGCATCATTAAAATCATTCGCAAGTTCAATTGGGTCTTCCACAAAATCAATGAATGTGGTTTCATCCTCTATAATCATCTCTTCAACATTCTCATCATCGGAATCGGGCCATTCACAAAAATGATTCTCATCGGTATAGATTGTAAAATCTTCTTGTGCGGGTGTTACTCCGTTTATAACAATAGGTAAGTCACACCCAATCTCCTCCTTTTGAATAGGTGAAGGATGGTTATTATGATCCGGAGTTGGAATAACTTCCTCATTGTCGGAACATTCATACACTTCCGCGGACTCCCATCTTTCCTTAAGAAAGTTTTGCCAAGCAATAAATGCATCTTCCTCAAGCTCGTCCTTTTGAATAGGTGATTGATCATTATTAAGATCAAGGC
Source organism: Papaver armeniacum (assembly GCA_023531295.1). Classification (NCBI taxonomy): domain Eukaryota; kingdom Viridiplantae; phylum Streptophyta; class Magnoliopsida; order Ranunculales; family Papaveraceae; genus Papaver; species Papaver armeniacum. The sequence continues at coordinate 21,146 of JAJJWW010011998.1, read as the reverse complement.
TTGAGTAATCTACACTAGCGTCATCAAAAGTTTCTAAAGGTTGGTCCTTTTCAACACAATCATCTTCATTTTCGGACTCACCATAATAAGAATCTTCATCGGTTTCATAACCTTTATCCCGACGTCGTTTAAGTTCCATATGAATGGTCCTACTAATTTCTGCGACAAGCTCTTCCGAGTCTCCATCATCTTCCAATTTGTATAATTTATTGTTTCCCGACGTTCACACGCTTACCACCGTTAGACTCGGCATCTCCTCTTTTGGAAAAAGTGAAGGAAAAACACGATGAAGAGGAGTATATTCCAAATTCTCTCACCACATTACTAGAAAACAAATTGTTAGATGCATAACTATCCTTCCATCCGTGTGTTTGTCTACTTACATACCCGTCATAAGGTTGTTGATATGTATGAGAACATCCATAAGGTTCTATAGGAAATTTATCATAGCCAAAATATTGGTTTTGATTGTATCCTAAGGATGGTTGGAATTTGTCATAATGTTGAGGTTGAAAACCGTATTGATTGTTGTAATATGCTTGCTCTTGTCCACCATACATGGATAACCGATACCTGAAATACGATTCAAAAACTAAGTTAGATACGGAATAGAATCCAACAAAGCAAGAATAAAGCAAAAAGCAAAATAAAAACAACTAAAATCATCCGCTGCTCCCCAACGGCGAATGGCGCCAAAATTTGATGCGTGTCGTAACCACAACAAATTAATTAATACTTTACTACCTAATTAACTAGTAATATAGGGTAGTCAAGGTCGATCCCACGAGAGCACGAGATTCTAGTTGTAAAAATTGTCACGAAAGGGGGTGTAAAAAAACAAAAGAAAAAAACAAAGCAATTAAAAGATAAAGTTGAAAGCAATAAGAGAAACGAGATCAAGGAATCCTTCTTCGTTGCGAAATAATGAATCAAGTTATGTTCTTTTCCACTTGTTATTAATCACAGATTATCACCAACCGTAGGATAGCAGGTCCGCTTAGCTAGCCCCAAAATCCCTAATTTCACCGAGTAACGAGTCCGCTTAGTTATCGATTCTATTCAAAAGAACCACCTTGAGGTTAAAACACAAGATGTAATTCCCAGAATGCATTAAGATTTATGAATTTAGGTTTAGTACTAGTAGTTAAACTCGGTTCGCTTGGTTCACTTTCTAGCGTTGTTTCTACACACAATTGCTCCACGGAATCCCTCCGCAAGGTCTCGTGTTTGCTACTTATGTAAAGAGTCAAGAAACGATTACTTATCTCCTAACTTTCACTAGCATTAGATTAAACTAACAAATCAATTTAGCATGCATTCTAAACAATCTATCAATCAATCATGAATGTCTTTAAGATCACTCCTATTAGTAAAAACAAACGATAATCATGTGAAGAACTTCAAGATAGAATTAAAAACAAAAACTCAAATCATATTAAGAACTAGGAATTCATCCTCAATCAATAAAATTAACTACTCATGTTAAAAAGTTCACACAAAGAATAAGAAAAGAAAAGAATTGTGTGTGTAGAGATGTGTAAAAGATGTGTAGAGAGAGATGTAGAAGTTGTAGAAAACTTCTCTATTTATAGGCTTCATTATTCTCCAAATCTTCTAAGGATTAGAATCCTTTTCCTTTTGCAATTCAATTTCCAAATTCAAGTCTTTCTCTTCTCTTCCACCTTCTCTTTCCAAATTTGAGTCCAATTCTCCATCCAATTCCTAGCCCAAGTCTTCACACCCATGAGAGAAGTCCATAGAAAATTCTGGAATTTTGCTCGCGGAAAATCGGGATTATGGCCTAAATCGGGCGGAATTATCGCCGCCGGCCACTGAAAATTTCTCCGTCAAGAGAATATTCGACAGAATATTCCGTCGATCCTCAGTTAGGACTAACGGTCAAAAGTGGTCACCCGTCAGTCAACGACTAGTCAAAGGTCAAGGGGGAAGGAGAGTCGGACTCGAGTTAGCTTCGACTCGGTGAGTCGTCTTAATCGTCGAGTCACTGCTTGTTGGATCGGCTCATCGAATCGCTCTGGATCGGTCATCGGATACTCGAGTTGACTCGCTTGGGCTGAGAAAACCGGCCGAGTTCCGTTCAATTGCAGGACTTCCCGAGGCCATATTCCGGCCGATCTTTAGCTTCATTCCTGTAAAGAAACCTAACATACATCTACCGTGTTCATAGCTTCACTTCTTTGTTACTTCTTAGCTCAATCGACTCAGCTTCAATTGAATCAGCAATCACCCAATTCAAACCACATTTCATCCTACAGAGACCACCGACAACATTTCCAGTGAACACCCAACTTCTAGCACCATTCCCTGTCTCAGAATCTATTCAAGCAATTCACCATCGTTCCCTGTAAACCAGCAGACTCCATCAAACCCCCATTCTTCCTCAGCAGCACCACTTGGTCATCCGACCTTAACCCAAACTCAAATCCGAGGTAAAACCCATCAACGGCATCGATCTCTCTTGCTCGGCTCAGTTTTACATATCGATGGGCGCCACCATCTCTTCTTTGAGCACCACCTCTCGGCCGATTGAATAAACCCTAACTCTCAATGACCTTTTCAAAACCGAATTCAACCAAAACCCATCTTCCATTCACTGCTTCACTCTTCAACCTCAGATTCAAACAATTCATCAAAACCCATTCTCCACACAATTTCTCGATTCTCGTTCGAGCTTCACAACAACGGCAAAGCAGCTTCTCGATCTTAAATCCATTACCACCAACACCTGCTCAATCGCTGTCAACCAGCGTACCAGACCACCATTTGGCTAAAACCCATCTTCTGGTTCTTCAGCTGGAACTCAATCACAGACCCATTATCTTAATTTCTTCTCTCTCAAATAGAAATCTTCATAGAGAAACCCTTAATTTCTTCAAGAATGAGACCCATCTTCACCGAACTCATGAATCGCTCTAAACCCAGTCCACCATCTTCCCTTGTCGATTCGATCAACTCGACCCATGCACCCATCATCTCTGCTCTCGAATCTCAATTTCGGCATCCATAGCATTTTCTGCGGCTTTTCTCGCGTTTCTCGGTGAACAAAAATAATGAGATGAATGAATGAAAGGTGAGTTCTTTTTAGGGCTAACGAAATGGATAGGTACACCCCACGGATAAATGCACCCACCGATAGATTATAAGGGGTACCCCGATATCAACACCCCTTAACCTTGGTAGGCCTGGTTTAGTACTCCTCCAATTGGGTTGCCCCTTAACCTCAACTGGGCTCCATATATCAATCGCCCAAATTGGCCTTTTTGCCCTTTTGGCTCAAATTGGGTAATTTCTTCTTCTTTTCCTCCGTGTGACTCCAAAGTAGCTACAAAACTCAAAACAAGCGTAAAATACATAATTTACAAGAAAAATAGCAAAGAAAGCATAAACTACTATATAGTAAATACGGTGTATTCTACACCTATCAGTAACCATTGTGTTTTACAATACTCAATGGGTTTTGGGTAGTTCGTGCCATATTCATCCTCAAAATTTTTCAAGTTAGATTCGTAAATTTCCTCGGTCATCAACCAAACGACCTTGTCCCATGCTTTCATGAACATATTCCAAATCATTCCATCCTCCTTCCATTTTTCATCAAATAACCTCTTCTCTTCCTCTCGTTCTTCAATGGTTAATTTACTAATGCGCTCATCCTCTTCCTTTGACCTCTTGGTACCCTTCCTTGGTTTTTTAGCTTGGAAATGATGATGGCAATTGGATTTGAGGTTGCATTGAATGTGCCACGTACATTGCAAGTTTCGAGCTTCCGGAAAGACTACCGCTATTGCATGCATTAAGGCTTGATCATTATCCGTTACAATAACCCTTGGAAAATTATCACCGTTATAAATGGACCTCAACGTCTCCAACATCCAAATGAAACTCACGTTGTTCTCATGATCCATTAAACCCCATGCAATCGTAAATGTGTTTTTGTCCTAAGTGTGACAAGCAATGTTCAACAACGGCATGTTATATTTGTTTGTCTTGTAAGTGGCATCTATCAACAAAATTTGATGAAAGCATTGAGCCAATTGGATCATTTTGGGATGTGCCAAGAAAATACGAACCACTTTACCATCCTTTTCTTCCCTTCTCAACGTGTAGTCGTGTAACTCCGCTAACCACTCCGATTGTTGCATGACCGATCTACCATCCCATTCCGTCCTTTTGATCGTAGCTAGGGCCGCCTTAATTGTAGACAAAGAAGACAAGTTGTCGGGGTCGTCCGCCTTTATTTTACTTAAGATCGCACTCGCTTTTTGGATCCGCATAGACTTCACCGTCTCCATTTCTTTTGGTTTTAGCTTGGCAACCATTACATGTCCAATTAGAGTATCCGGATCATCGTGGTTGTGACAACCATTATCAACTTTAAACATTTTCCACTCTTTACCTTCCTTACCTTCGGGCTTATAGAAGACAATCTTAAACGGGCATCCTATTTTCTTTGAATTGCTTCGGTATTTCCTCTGCGTCTTCCTTACGTACTTACTATTCTTTCCCGCGCGACTCTTTCGATCCCCACCTCGCTCACAAATCATTTTAAACCGAGTGTCACCCACATGATTGTTTTGAAATACAACGCACATGTTCTCTTTTTCCTTGTTCATAAGCCATTCCTTTGCCTCCTCCTTACTTCCAAATGACTACACGCACATATAACAAAACAAATATCATAAGTATAATCATTTAACATACATATTTGAATAAATAAATAAATAATAGTAATGAACAAACCAAATCATTTGCATAGCGTAGGGAAGTATCGGGACTCAAATAGAAATCATCAACAACCGCTACAACGGCCTGCAAAATGAAGCACCATGTTTTAGTATAATAATCGGAAGACATTCAGTAAGTTTTCTAACCGATTGTCCAATAATCGGTAGAATACTGTGTGCCCTAAATTAACGAATTCAATAGAAATAGTTGTACAGTCTCCTGAGTACAAAAAAAAACATAATCGGAAGATATAAATATGGTAATACTGCCGAATACAAAAAATCGGAAGCTAAAGTAATTAATATGCCTTCTTTTTTCAAATAACAAAAAATTTTACAAGTTTGCGAAAATTTTATTTTGGGAACATTCGGTAGACAATGTACTCTACATAACTGCCGAATGTAGATATTTTTCAAAGAAGAATTACAATTTTTACAAGTTTGCGAAAAATTTATTTTGGGGCCATTCGGTAGAAAATATACTCTAAAAAACTGCCGAATGTAGATATTTTGGGAAATCAATTTGGGGGTTTTCGCATATTTTGGGGCCATTCGGTAGAAAATGCACTCTATATATCAACCGAATGTATATATTTGGTACTCAGTATGTTATATTCGGTAGATATGTAGATACATTATCTACCGATTCTGGGTTGTTCATGGCATTTAATGCATGCATTAATCGGGTTTTCTTGTTTACAAACACATTCAAAGTGAGTATTTGAGTTTCTTAACACAATACCTGTATGTTTGATGCATCATTAGTTTCCATCTCGGGTGATTCGCCGTTTTCTTCCATGAAAGCGTCGTCTGGGGTTTCCTCTCCACAAAAGTTTGGATCAATCAACATATACCCCAAATCGTCTTCTCTAAACGGTCGCGAACCTTCAACATTATATTATTCACGATGATTCTCAGCTTCTTCTTCGTATCCATCCATTTTTGTTGATTATTAAAAAAAAAATAGTTTTTCCCTTTTTTCCTTCTTCTTCTTCTCTATAACTCAAAAATGACAACAAATGAAAACAATGAAACAAGTTTCATCCAAATACTACCCTGACTACAATCGGAAGAAAATGTTTTATTTTATCTACCGAATGCATTTAGAGATAATAAAAATCTAATAATATCTACCGAATATGTAAGGGCAATTTTGCCATTACGATTTACGCGAGATAAGGGCTGGCTTCAATTTACGTTTGGGTGACCCTATTTTGTTTTATTGTTGTCCCCTAATTCCTTGGGCTGCCTCCGCCCTGCCTTTGGTCTCAAAGAGTTGTAGTAGTAACATATAATTTCTATATAATTTCTAATCCGTAATGAGTTGCAAAAGCTCACTGATTCCCATGTGATTGCCACCACAAGGAAGTAAATGAAGCCAAAAGAACAACATGCTTTTTTCAGAGAGTTCTGAGATGAAATGGAGTTCAATTCAATCATGAAACTGACGATGATAATGGTGATATGGTGATGTGATGATATGCCTAGCTCCTATTATCCTACTTACCAAATCAAGCTCCTCTCCACTACTTCTTCTCCACTACATATTAAATACGTTACTACGATCTGACTGTCTGACATACTAGTTTGATCTTGTTTAACATTCATTATTCAATCTGTTAATTATGATGCGTCAAGAACACAAGCTATCCGCTTATTGAATTAGCCAAAAAACTTCAAGCTCGACTTTAAATGTGATTCAACTGTATGCATTCAACTTGGAAAGTATGGACAGATGACTTGAAAAGACGAAACTTGTACTCCACTGTAATGGTGGGTACTGATCGTTCATACTCATAGATCCTTTACAATCTTCTAGACTTGATTGTTTAAGCTCAATCCACTAAAGTCAGTTCTACCATGTGACTTAACCTGTTGCAAACTCTCTTCCGCCAGTGAGTACTGATGGCCTTACTTATCTCTACGTTTTTCGCATGTACATGGTGTTTGCAATTAATTAGTAATTAGCCTGGCATTAACTTATGAGTTGAAAGGAAAGGTTGGTGCTACTTGTGCAGCATTAAAACCAAATCCAACAGATCCCATGTGCAAAACCAAACAGGCTAAAGACAAACTTTCTCTTTCGCTCTCATGAATCAACGTAACCGATCCCTCCACGGAACTGTCTGTACCCTAGCTAACAGTATTCAGCTAAAAGGCTCATTAAATGGTTGACAACACTGATGCATAACACAAAAATGAGAAATAATGCAATGCAGTACTAGTTAGTCAAACATCTCAACCCATATAATGACCCACTGTCTGCTGCTGCAATACAAGCAAATTGAGTGTGCCCCACTCCGTTTATGTCATTCTAGGGCACGCGTTGGGTTTGGGCGTTTCAACCGAGATCCGACCTCAGAATGGTCATCAATCATATGATATGAGATCCTCACATGATACTATCTTTGGAAGAATGCAAGGGACCTGGCAGTGGCACCCACCGCCCTTGATTTTTATGATTTGACTCCATACAATTTTTGTCTTCTTTTCTTTTGTTCCGTATTTTCAAACTTCTATGGTATTGGTACGTACACATGGTAGATAACACACGGAAAAAACAAGCTAGCATTTTAGCATGCTAAATAGGCTGTTTGGATTAGGGCTGTCTTACCCATTACCCGGAACTAGAACCGCTGATTCGGGTTTGGTCCTAAAGTTGGACCCATTAGCAACTTAGGACCCGACGGGTAATTACCCGATTGGACCCGAATGTTAACGGGTCCAAACGGGTAATATCCGTCGGGTACCCACGGGTAATGGGTATCCGGTTATTTATCTTTTTATTCATGTTTTTGGCAAAATTATAGGTATTTTGCTAGTTTCGGCTTTGATTTTTTTTTTCATTTTTCCATTTTTTTCTTACATTTAATCATTACTAGTACATAAATAAACAAATAATAATAAATTTTTATAAAAATAATTTAGATTCAAGTTAAAAAGAAAAAAAAAATTAAGTTTTAAGATTTTTACCGTTGTATTGATTTCGTCTGTAGATGTTCTTCCTCCTACCTGACGAAGATTGACCGGAACCGACGGGTACCCGGTACTTTAAACGGGTCTGGTTCCGGGTCCACAAATTTAGGAACCGGACCCAACCTTTATAAATAGGGTCCGGGTCTAGTGATACCCGGGAGGACCCGGACCCATTGACAGCCCTAGTTTGGATACACATCTAGTGGTTTTTGACTTCTGGAAGAAAAAAATTCATAAGTTAGTTGGGTGCACAATTTCAAAATGACTTCTAAAAACAAAAAAGTTAACTTTTTGTGAAGCAAAATGTTTTGCTTGACTTGCCGGACTTCTACTTACGAGAAGAAGCGGTCGAAATTCAGATTTGCATCCAAACGCGCTATAATTGCTAAGCCAAAATGATCAACCCATCCGGAGAAATCTCTGGAAATTTTAATATTGCTTTTGCTGTGAAAGTCGGGCAGCACTAGCTCATATTTTCATAACCAACTTACAACCATGTTTTGAAAAAAAGAAAATTCACATAAAAATTTGAATCTTTTCCTCCGCAAAAGTACGATCTTTTTCGAGGCATCTATGTATGCCTGAAGTGTCGTGGAATATGTCGCGTAAATTTAGCATGTGGTTTGTCCATTTTTGGAAAAAATATTTGATATGCAAAATGTATTTGTCTCGCACTATTAGTGAGCTTTGGCTGCAACACTATTAGTGAACAGCTGATGTTAATGTTACTTCTATGACAGTGTTTAAGTGTACGATGCCTCCTAATTTCCACATTATTAGGCATGTGATTCATAATCCACATCAATTTATGAATCGAGCCTTGATTTTTGTTTTATTAATTTTGAAATAGTGCCTTGATTGTCGTGACCAAAATTTTCTTGCAATTGAAATGCCATAATGGAACCTGCCCCTTCAAATGCCCTCAGGGCCATGGAGGGTCCAGGGTTATACAAATTGGCTGGTGAGCCATTAGCCAATGCTTACTTAGAGCAGTTCCTATGGACTCAACAAACTTCAAGTTTGTTGATTTTGCTCCCACTATGGACTCAACAAACATGAAAAATGGATGTACAAACCAACAAATTTGTTGGTTTGTTGAGTGAGATGAAACATGTAGCGTGCGCTTAAAGAAGGCCGGGCGATCCTGGGACAAGCGCGGCGTTGGAAGGAAAAATGCTGGAGTTGGAAGAAAAAACGCCAGCGTTTGAAGCAAAAACGCCCCTTGCTTTTCTCTCTCCAAAACATGGTTACTATATTTAGGGTTTATTTTTTATTATTTGTTTTATTAGTTAAATAATCTGTGGGACCCAACTCTTATTAGTTTATACTTATAAAATCATTGGTGTTACCCAACTCTTATTAATTTATATTAACAAAATCACTAGTAGGACCCTGATTGCTCAGATTTGTTTATTTTGCCTTGGTTTCCCATAGTGAAAAAACCTATTTGTTCATCCACGTGGCTCAACAAAAAAATAAATTTGTTCATTACGACCTGGCCCATAGTGGAATTGCCCCGAGTGCTGTGATTAAGGAACTTCTAGCTACGACCTGACCCGAATTCAATATACCTATTTATGTCCTTTTGTAATATTTTTTGTGTACCTTATCTTTCACCACATACATAATTATGCATGAAATGATGGCACATTCTTCAACTCATGTATATATAGAGAGACATATTCATGCTTTCTCTTTTAAGTTTTAACTAACTCCTCTACCATCTTCTTTTATCTCTTTTTTGGTTTTTTTTTCATTCAATCAATCACACTTTCTTTTCTTAAAAAGAGAATATCATGCCAAGGAAGCAGGTAAAAGAAATGATCATGATGAGATCATCACCAAGCCAAGATCATAGTAGTAGCCGAGCTCCAAAAGGACACTTTGTTGTGTATGTTGGGAAAGAAATGAAGAGATTTGTGATTCCAACTTCATACTTGAAACATCCACATTTTCAACAACTGTTAGACAAAGCTGCAGAAGAATATGGGTTTCACAATACAAAGGGAATTGTTTTACCTTGCGATGAAGCAACTTTTGCAAGACTTGTTTCTTTTCTGGCCAAGTATTTGTAATTAATAACGGACATTATGCTTGGCTATTGCTAACCATCATTTTTATTGCCAAGCCAGAGAGCTAGAGAGAGAGAGAGAGAGAGAGCCATGTTGGGATGCTGTACCGTACGTACTAGAACTGCATTTGCATACATTCTAGTTCTGCTAGCGGACTTCAGTGTACGACCAAACAAGAGCTGGCCTTGTTAGAGTCACAGTTGTTTTTTTTTTATCGAAAATGTAGTAACAAATCGGTTGATGATTAAGACCAAAATTCTATCTATTGCATTATTTGTGATCTGCCGATGCCCTTCGTTACAAAAAGAAAAATGCAAAACGCCTAAATTCTGCGGCCGCACGGTGCCTGAAAGTACGTTGGCCCTACGGAGGCAAGTTCTATCGTATGCAGCCCTTATCGAATAGTTACGTGCAGATATCACGAGTGACCACTTTACAGCTATCAGTAAAACAAGTTTAAGAATAAAAGATCTAGTTAACTGGAGTACTGTAGATTAAAAAATAAAAGTAGAACTACTCTGTAACTTCAGGAGTTGTGGGAAGAACCCAGAAAAGATGAATCATCGAAACCAAATCCTGTTCCTAGTTTTTACAATCTTTGTTACTTCATCTCTTTCATTCTCATCATCAACATCCGATGATAACCAGTTCTCATCAGCAGCAGATGGTAAAGTTTTAGAACTTGTTGATTCAAACTTCGATTCAGCAATTGCTTCTTTTGATTTCCTCCTCGTTGATTTTTATGCTCCTTGGTGTGGTCACTGCAAACGTCTCTCCCCTGAGGTATGTCTTTCTTAATTATTTGGTTGATTTAAACCCTAGAATTATCTTCAATGTTAGTTAGATCTTGTGTAGATCACACTAGTAGATTTTGAATTACCTGACCTTTTTCTACAATCTATCATTTGAAGCTTAAATAGGTTTTGGTCAATTGCCATATAAACATATAACAATTCATCCATTTTCATCTATAAGATGAGAATTGTTTTTTTCTTTTATAATGTTTTTTTTTGGATTATATGTATGCTTTCAATTTTGTAAGTAGGAACCTCATATCAGTTGTAAAGTTCAATACTTGATTAACTTTGACTGAATCAGTGACCTACAACTTAAAACGTTAAAGTCTTAATGAGATATGTTTCAGCATTATGTATTTGTTTGTGCAATTTTGGTCATGTTACTCTATTGGTGTAAATTATAAGCTGAGAGTTATCTGTTGGAACACTATCTGGTCTTCGTTTGTTGCCGAATGACTTGTGATACCTTTTTTAAAACTTTAGGCCATGTCGGAAAGTGTTTTAGCCTAAAGATGGATACATTTGTTTTGTTTAGTGTGGGTGTGACTTATGTGTTTCCTAACGCGGGCCTCACATGAGCACTACATCCATCTGTATCACATGCTAGTGATGAGTAGCATGTTTCTTGTGCGCATTTTGAGTAACCGATGGCGCTTTAAGCACAAGAATTTATTAGGTTTAGTGCTTGGAAGGCCTATCTCCAGATTAAACATTCTTAGGCTGAGTGGTTTCTGTGTTGTTTCCAATGCATCTTTAAGCAGCACAAGTCTCAGAACCCCTGCCCTTATAATAATATATATCTTTTCGTTATTTTTCTTTGTTTCCATCAAATAACATCTCATAAGGGGTCCGTCAAATTGACTTGTCGAGGCTTGATTTTGCAGTTAGATGCAGCAGCTCCTGTGCTTGCGAAGTTGGAGAAACCCGTTGCCATTGCAAAAGTCAATGCCGACAAGTATACCCGCCTAGCTACAAAATACGAAATTGAGTATGTTACTCCATGTTTACTTGTTCTGTGATGTTTTAGACCTTTTGATATGTATTTGATGATTGCGGAATCTGATTTTTTGGGAATTCAGCAGTTATACTGATTGTTTGCGCCAGAGAATTTTTTGTTCTAGGCTTCACATACTAAATACTTTTACCCAATATACTTGTGTAATGCAGTGGGTTTCCTACTATGATGATCTTTATGCACGGCGTCCCTGTAGAATATAATGGTCCAAGGAAAGCTGAATTGCTTGTTCGGTTCTTGAAAAAGTTTGTTGCTCCAGATGTCACTCTTCTCGAGTCTGATAGTGCCATTAGTAACTTCACTGAAATGGCTGGCACAAACTTTCCTATATTTGTAGGCTTTGGGCTGAACGAGTCTGTGGTGTCAGAGTTGGCAATCAAGTACAAAAGAAGGGCTTGGTTTTCTGTAGCCAAAGATTTTTCTGAGGACGCTATGATTACTTACGATTTCGACAAGGTTCCAGCTCTAGTTTCCATGCATCAAAATTACAATGAGCGAAGTGTTTTCTATGGCCCCTTTGAAGGTGTGTATGGGTATGAACTTAATTTGCACGGGTTACATATGTGTCCTGTCATGGTTAAGGTCATAGTTTTCTGTCTCTATATGCTCTTAAGAATCTCTCTTCTTTTGTTTTTGATACTTAATTACTTATCCAAATCTGATGTTTCTAAAGAAATTTGATACATAATAATACTAATAGTATATCATATAACGGTTCTCCTCATAGGCTTGGTTTCCTAAGATAGTGTGCCACATGGAAACAGTTGACATGAGCCTAATTGTTAGAAGGTGCTTTATGCGTTTTAAAATTGAGGAAAGAAAGACTATCTGGTTAGTGAACAGTTCAGTTGCGCACAGTTATATGGTTTATAGCGTGTTTTTGATTTTCAGTTCACCTAGTCAACATTCTCTGAAGCCGGTATAGTGTAAGAGCAGTAGTTTTTTCTCATTTCTTGCATGTACTGCGTCTGTTAGTATCTCACATCGTTAGCTGATTTAGGCTGCTTAAGCAGTAACTTAGTTAGTAGCTTCTTGTGCATCCTATCATGCACGTACCTCTTTCTGTAAATGAAACTGTCACCAGAAAATTTGCATCAACAAACCATTTGTAACCTTGAATTACAGCTTAAAGTTGATTATCTGAGCTGTTTTTATATGGAAAATAAGAGGCTCAAAATAAAGTACTTTAAATGGTTACCATCTGGAAAATATTTACGTAAGATTCAGCATCATGAATCCTTCTTTTCCATTGAACACTCTATTTAGAACTTTATTATATGTTAAAAGGTATTTGTTTCATATGCTACCGTTTCTTGAGTATTCGTCAACAACACCTTACAAGTTTAACGTTAACTAAACTTTGGTGTCACAGGAGATTTCCTGGAGGATTATATCAAACAAAGTCTGCTGCCTTTGACAATGCCCATAAACTATGAAACACTCAAATTGTTGAAAGACGACGAGAGGAAAGTTGTTCTTACAATATTGGAGGATGAGTCAAATGAGAGATCAGTTCAATTGATCAAGCTATTGAGGGCTGCAGCATCTGCAAACCGTGACTTAATCTTTGGATATGTCGGGTATAAGCAATGGGAGGACTTTGCTGTTACATTTGGCGTTAATAAGAAGACGAAACTGCCAAAGATGATTGTTTGGGATAGAGATGAAGAATACTTCACAGTAAGTTCATACTTCTCTAGATTTACTTCATTATGTTTCCTTGACAATTGTTATACATTCCTACAGCTTGCTTAACATTCCATCAAATTTGAGGCATTTCTAAACATATTTTTATCATCTGTACAAAAAGGTTGTAGGTTCAGAACATCTGGAGGAAGAGGATCAAGGGACTCAAATAACACGATTCCTCGAAGGATACAGAGAAGGAAGAACAGAGAAGAAATCAATTAGTGGTCCATCAATTATGGGCTTCCTAAATTCATTAAACAGCATTAAATCCGTATACCTTCTTGTATTTATTGTTGCGGTTATCATGCTTATACAGACCATAAACAAACAAGATGACCATGACGAGGTTCCTCAGAGAACACAAGCTCATCCTACTGGTGATCAAGGAAGCAGTTCTGCATCCGAGAGTGAAAACAAGCCAGTTTATCGTCCTGAGGACAAGGAAGACTAATTTAACTCACAACTTTTTAGTAGGAGACTCCTAAATGTTTTTCAACGGTATAAAGTTTACAAAAAACCGTGGTATAAAGTTTACAATGTGTTGTAATTTTCAGTTTCTTGAATCTTGCTTTAAGATGGGGGACATTCAACAAAGAACAAAGTGTTCAGTATGCAAGCATAAAGGGATAAGCTGTCCAGAAGATTGTTTCTTTGCTCCTTATTTTCCACCAGATAGTCCAACTGCAGATGAAGAGTTCATCGATGTTAATAGACATTTTGGTACTAATAAGTTCAAGGCTCTCATACAAGTTGCTGCTGGTGACCGTGTTCGTCAGTAGGTTGTAGCGGACTCGTTAAAGTTTGAAGTCAATGCTTGAAGACATGATCTGTTTGTGATACCAACTCCTAACCGAACTAGTTTCCTTATTTAGTTTGTTTTAGTTCTCTTAATTAAAGCTAGCTTAGTTTCCTAGTTTGAGTAGGATTCTTTAAATAGATTTGCTTGTTTACCAAGGCTTTGAAGCTATAAATAGCCTGGCCAAAACTCATTACGTTTTTTATCAATCAATATACAAAAGTTAAGATTATTTAGTTTCTTCTCAAAAGCTGGTGGCTAACCCCCAATTCAAAGGGTTTATCCGGTTCTTATCATTGGTTTAGGCTTGTCTCCAGTGTTAAAGGTCTAGAACCCTAACACCTGGATCAGAGCAGGTTCAATTCAATCTCAAAAAATCCACCAATTTTTTTTTTTTAGGTTTCTCTCTTTGTAGTCATCATGTCTTACACAGAAAACTTGAAAAACATCTTCGAAGGACTTAACGTCGTGGAGGATAAGCTCGATTCTCTTGGTGAGACTTTCAACAACATGTATATCCTTGATGAGGAGGCTAAGAACAAGAAGAAGGCGGCAAAATTATTGCTACGTCAACAAGAGCGTACTGCCCTTGTCACCGAGCTTAGCACAACACTCAATACCACAATGGAAAACTCTTTACGTAATGTGCTTAGAGAGTTTTTACCTCCAGTGCAACAGCATCCTGGTGCTGCACCACCTCCTCCACCGCCACCACCTCCACCACCAAATCCCCCTAATCATGGTCAACCTCAACAATTTGCGCCCTAACATTAAGTTTTCCAATTTCTTGCGAAGATCCCGAAGGCCGGATCTTTAATGCGGACCAATATTTTAGTGTTTACAATGCTTCGATGATCTCGAAAATCATTGTGGCTCTGCACATCTTAAAGGAGAAGCTAATCAATGGTTTCGATAGAGACGCACCAAAACTCGAAGTTACTACATGGGAACAATTTTGTTCCTTGATTCGTGTGAACGATTTTCTCCAGACAAATTTGTGGATGCTCGATTAGCTATTAGTACCATTGAACAAAAAGGTGCTCGTCCCATGACCATATTACTGAGTTTGAACGATTGTTAAACTTTGTTGATTTTCCTGAGGATTTCTTGATAAGTTGCTTTATTCGCTCGCTTAAACCTCATATTGGTGCTACTGTTAAGTTATTGTCACCACCAACCTTGATTGAGGCGTTTACTAAGGCACTTCATCAAGAAGAGGCTTACATAGTCAAGTTAACAAGTCTCGTTTGCCCGACAACCTTATCGTCCTCCTCCATTCGGAGACTGCTGCCACCTGCTCAACCTACTCCATACAATAAGTCTTCATTACCTCCAGGAGCCCGACGTTTATCACCAGCTGAACAAAAAGAAAGAAGGGAAAAAGGCCTTTGCTTTAACTGTGATCAACTTTTTACACCTACTCATGTGTGTGTGAATCCTAGGTTAACTATTTTGGATACTGCTGAAGAGTCTTATGAAGATTCTACGACACCATCTGCGGTTGAACATCTTTCATCTCCTGATGATATGCCGGTTGCTTTTGAGGTTGTCGATTCCGTTGAAACTGAGCCGAAAATTTCTTGCAATTCATTAGTTGGATCTACCTTTCCTAGAACTATGCGCATTGCTGGTAATACTAAGACTCAATCGATTACAGTTTTGCTTGATTCAGGCTCCACCCATAATTTTTTGCATCCATCTGTGGCTAAGCGACGTGGTTATCCGATTCTCTCTACAAAATCTCCATTAAGTTTTACGGTTGGTGATGGTGGAAAATTGGACACTAAGGGTTATTGTGTCGACGTTCCTATACAACTTCAAAGAATATAAGTTTACCACTGATTTCCACTTGCTTGATATTAGTGGTCAGACGCGGTTTTTGGGTGTTCAATGGTTGAGAACATTAGGACCAATTAAGTGGGATTTTGCTCAATTAACCATGCAGTTTCACATTAATGGCGATGTTGTCTCATTAATGGGTAACAACCAATCCTCAGTAATGATTTTAGACGCACATTCAATGCAGCGCCTATTGCGTAATGAAAATTATGGGGTTTGTCTACAACTATCAGCATTAAATGCTCCCATGCACACTTCTGCTATTCCTACGGAAGTGCAAAAATTGCTCGGGGAGTTTGCTGATGTATTTCAATTACCAACAACTCTTCCACCTGAACGTGCTCATGATCACCGTATTCCGCTATTACCCTATTCTTCTCCTGTTAATGTGCGTCCCTATCGATATCCTCATTTTCAGAAAGACGAAATCGAGAAGATAATTATTGAGCTCCAACAAGCAGGTTTCATACGTCCTAGTTCAAGTCCTTATTCTTTTCCTATTCTTATGGTACGTAAGAAAGATGGCTCTTGGCGTATGTGTGTGGATTACCGAGCCTTCAACAAGATAACTATTAAGGATCGTTTTCCAATCCCAACAGTCGATGAATTACTAGATGAATTGTTTGGTGCTGCTGTGTTTACTAAGTTGGATTTACGCTCGGGGTATTATCAAATTCGATTATATCAACCTGATATTCCTAAAACTGCTTTTAGGACACATGATGGTCATTTCGAATTTTTGGTTATGCCTTTTGGTAGGGGTGTTCATGGTCGGTTTTGGTTCAGTTTCAAGCCAAACCAAAACCGAAACCAATACTATCGGTTTCTAAAAATTGAAACCAAACCAATCCATTAACCATTGGTTAGGTTTCCAAATGGTTCTAGCCGGTTTCGGTTTTTCCCAGTGGTTTTTGGTTAACCAATAATTATGTCAAACCAAAAAAAAATTACACTAATTTACAGAAAAAAATAGTATGGGTTTACAAAAATTTACGGACAAAAAATAAATAAAAAGAATATCAAGAGTAGTTAAAGCTTACTCTAAATCTAGAGATCAAAAGAAGATTTAACTAATGGCAGTGACATCTCTAATGAAAATTTAATCAATGATTTTTTTTTTTATCAATAATCGGTTAACCATTGGTTATTGGTTCGGTTTCTCTATCATACCAAAACCAAACCATTAATCTCGGTTTTCATCTTTTCTAAACCAAAACCAACCATTAGTTAATGGTTCGGTTCGGTTTCCCCCTAATCGGCTTGGTTTGGTTTGGTTTCTCGGTTAACCAGTAACCATGAACACCCCTACCTTTTGGGTTATCAAATGCACCTGCAACTTTCCAGAGTTTAATGAATACTATTTTCAGGCCGCATTTAAGGAGGTTTGTCCTTGTCTTCTTTGATGATATTCTAGTTTATAGCAAGAATATGACTGATCACTTAGAACATTTGGCTATTGTGTTTAATATTTTACGCACTAATAAGCTCTTTGTCAAAGATACTAAGTGTACTTTTGCACAGCCATCTGTCGGGTATTTGGGTCATATAATCTCTTCTGCAGAGTTTCCGTTGAGACTGATAAGATTCAATCTATATTGTCTTGGCCACTTCCTTCGTCTGTTAAAGAGTTACGAGGTTTTCTTGGGTTAGCTGGTTACTATCGTAAATTTGTGAAGAATTTTGGTGTTCTAAGTGCACCGTTAACACAACTACTTAAGAAAGATGCTTTTCAGTGGACAGCCCAAGCTACTTCTGCATTTAAATCGTTGCAACATGCGCTTACTACATCTCCAACTCTTGCACTTCCAGATTTTACGAAAGAATTTTCTTTAGAAAGCGATGCATCTGGTAACGGTATTGGGGCTGTTTTAATGCAATCAAGGCAACCCATTGCATTCTTTAGTAAACCTCTTTCAGGCAAGAACTTAAACCTTTCTATTTATGACAAAGAAATATTAGTTATTGTTTTTGCAGTCCAAAAATGGAGGCCATATTTGCTTGGGAGACACTTTAAGATTTATACGGATCATCGTAGTCTTAAGTTTTTCTTAGATCAAAAATTATCTTCCATGGAACAACAAAAATGGTTGTCAAAGTTACTAGGATATGATTATGAGATTATTTTTCGTCGTGGAAAGGAGAACGTTGCGGCTGATGCTCTATCAAGATGTACTCATTCATACTTTCATATATCTACGCCTATTTTTTTCTGGGATTGATGACATTAGTCAAGAATGCCATGCCGATCTTTGCTTTGGGGGTCTTAATTCACGGTTTACTGACAAGATGCCAACTTTAAGAAACATTTTTCTTATACTGACGGTTTGTTACGTTATAAGAACCGTATAATGGTACCTTCAACTTCTACATGGTGCGCCAAACTGCTGGATGAATTTCATTCTCAACCTATTGGTGGCCATTCTGGGTATCTAAGGACTTTCAAGAGACTCCAACAAAAATTTTATTGGAAGGGAATGAAGAAGTCCATCAAAGATTTTATTTCCAAGTGTGATACTTGTCAGCGGAATAAATCAAAAGCCATATCTCCACCTGGTCTTTTGAATCCTCTTCCTATTCCCACTGATATATGGTTAGATATTTCTATGGATTTTGTGGATGGATTTCCAACTTCTAATCGAAAAAATTCGATTTTGGTGGTAGTAGATAGACTATCTAAGTATGCACACTTTATACCTCTTTCACATCCATATACTGCAAGTTCAGTGGCTAAAATTTTTGTGAGAGAGATTGTACGTCTTCATGGTATGCCCAAGAGTATTGTTAGTGATCGAGATCCAATATTTATCAAATTTTTGGGAAGCTTTCTTTGCATTGCAAAATACCAAGTTGTGTCGCGAGCTTCCGCATATCACCCACAATCTGATGGGCAAACTGAAGTGACGAATCGTACTTTGGAGTGTTATCTACGTTGTTTTTCTGGAACTAAGCCAAGTGATTGGTCCCGCTGGCTTCCATGGGCGAGTGGTGGTATAATACCGCTTTAATACTCGCTATTCGGATGACACCGTATCAAGCTGTTTATAGTCGACTTCCCCCTACAATTTCATCATATTTACCAGGTTCTACTTCTATTCATGCTGTTGACTCTACTTTGAAGGCAAGAGATTATACTCTAAAACTTTTACAATCACATCTACAAGTCGCTCAAGAGAGAATGAAGAAATATGCCGATGCAAATCGATCTTGCCAGCTTTCTTGTGGATGATTTCGTTTTTCTCGTCTCTAACCTTACAGACAAAGCACGGTCTCCACTCAGGCATATTCTAAACTTTCTCCAAAATTTTATGGCCCTTTTCGATTTCTGGAAAAGATTGGAACTGTAGCCTATAGGTTGGATTTACCTGTTACAAGTCGCATTCATCCAGTCTTTCATGTTTCACAATTGAAGTTGAAACTGGGAAACAACAATATTGTTGATACTAACATTCCAGTTACAGTTGATTATGCTTATTGGGAACCTGAGAGTATTTTAGAACGCAGAATGTTCAAGAAAGGGAATCATGCAGGAACCAAATGGTTGGTTAAGTGGAAAGATCATCCAACTGGGGAAGCGACTTGGGAAGATGCTGACAAGCTACTGTTGCGTTTTCCAGCTTTTGATGCTTGAGGTCAAGCATATTTTTCCAAAGAGGGAAGGATGTTGTGATACCAACTCCTAACCGAACTAGTTTCCTTATTTAGTTTGTTTTAGTTCTCTTAATTAAAGCTAGCTTAGTTTCCTAGTTTGAGTAGGATTCTTTAAATAGATTTGCTTGTTTACCAAGGCTTTGAAGCTATAAATAGCCTGGCCAAAACTCATTACGTTTTTTATCAATCAATATACAAAAGTTAAGATTATTTAGTTTCTTCTCAAAAGCTGGTGGCTAACCCCCAATTCAAAGGGTTTATCCGGTTCTTATCATTGGTTTAGGCTTGTCTCCAGTGTTAAATGTCTAGAACCCTAACATGATCCTTCCTTCGTTTCTTAGCCAATTGGTCTGCCAATTTGTTTGCTATTCTGTCTACATACTGGAAACCCAAAAAGAGACCATTTGTTCTACTAACTTCTCAACTTCATCTAGAATTGCAATGCTTTGCCATTGGATAGTTGATTCCTTTCCCTGTAAATACCTAATTGTTGCCCGATTATCTCCTTCTATGACGAGATGTTGTATGTTATGCAATTTGGCCCATTTAGTCGCTTGAAGGAGGACTAGAGCTTCATAATATAATGGAAGTCAAGTTCGTTCCCACGGAGGAGCAAGAGATCTTAGTTGTAAAAGTTGTCACGAAAGGGGGTGTAAAAAGCAAAAGAAAATAAACAAAGCAATTAAAATCGAAAGTTGAAAGATGAAAGCAATAAGAGAGACAAGATCAAGGAATCCTTCTTCGTTGCAAAACAATGATTAAAGTTATGTTCTTTTCTACTTGTTATTAGTCACGATTATCACCAACCGTAGGATAGCGGGTCCGCTTAGCTAGCCCAAAATCCTAATTTCACCGAGTAACAGTCCGCTTAGTTGTCATTCTATTCAAAAGAACCACCTTGAGGTTCGCTACAAGATGTAATTCCCGTAATGCATTAAGATTTATGAATTTAGGTTTAGTACTAGTAGTTAAACTCGGTTCGCTTGGTTCACTTTCTAGCGTTGTTTCTACACACAATTGCTCCACTAATCCTTCGCAAGGTCTTGTGTTTTCTACTTGTGTAAAGTGTCGAGAACGATTACGTATTCCCTAACATACTAGATATAGATCAATTAACAAATCAATTTAGCGTGCACTCCAAACAATATATCAATCAATCATGAATGAATAAACATTCCTATTAGTAAAAACAATCGATAATCATGTGAAAAACTTCAAGATAGAATTGAAAACAAAACTCAAATCATGTTAAGAACTAGGAATTCATCCTCAATCAATAAGAAAATTAGCTACTCATGTTTTTGAAATTCACACAAATAATAATAATTAAAGGAGAATTTTTAAGTTCACACAAATAATTAAAAAGAAAAAAATCTTAGAAAAGCAAGCAAAAACACAAGTGATGTGTGTGTAGAGAGGTGTGTAGAAGTTGTAGAAAACTTCTCTATTTATAGGCTTCAATATTCTCCAAATCTTCCAAGGAATAGAATCCTTTTCCTTTTGCAATTCAATTTCCAAATCCAAGCTTTTCTCAACTCTTCCACCTTCTCTTTCCAAGTTTGAGCCCAA
>JAJJWW010011997.1:0-19980 GCA_023531295.1 Papaver armeniacum | reverse complement strand
GGATCGGAGTTTAAGTCTCAGAGCAACTGCAGGGCGACTATACCCATTTTTTTGTCTCTGAACCAGGCGTAGTGGACTAAAAAAAAAAAAGACAAAATCACAGGTCTAAATGAGCGTGGGCGATTATATTGGTCTGGGACCAAAGACTAAACCCAAATATAGTCGGGGCGGGGATATAATGTGCGCCCTAAAACGAAGGTGATAAAATGTTAGCACTTTTGACGGAGTTTAAATGTTACCACACCATGTGGTGGTATAATGTTCGCCGTATTTTTTTTTTTTTTGTTTTTAGGCGTTGATATAGTCACTTTGGAGTCGGTAATAACATTATATGTTCGCCCACTCCAAAGTGGGACTATCAACCGCCCAAATTTTTTTTTTTTTTTTTTTTTTTTTTGGTGTTGGGTATAAAGTTTCGCCCACACCAGCGTGACTTATAATCCCAAGCTCCCGACCAAATCTACTCTCCACCCACCTGCGTCACAATAACCACCCGGACTAAAAATTGAGTCTTTTTTTTGAGTCTTTGATCTTTGGTTTTAGTCAAGACCATTTTTTGTGGATTGCTCTCGAAGTGTGACATCTTTATTTGATGAGATTGCTCTTTAGAGGCCTTGTTCTGATTCGGAAATTGAATAAACTCCGAGTGATTCAAGTCCTGACTCACCATGGTGCATTTAAGCGATAGATAAATACTGAGATCAAACTTCTTATATCCTCAACTAAAGATCCGAAGCCAAATTGGGGTATATCCACGTAGTTAATTTAGTAAATGGCGGAATCCGCCGATAATATTGGTTTTGGCATTTCACCGAGATGCAGATATTATCTGTATTGGCTGATATTTCGCCAATATTGGCCAATATTTCACCGGTATTCATCAAAATATCGTGTTTCGGTACTCGACCGAATTCACTGAAATCCGATATTGACTACATTGGGTATACCCAGATTAAGTGGGGTGTAACCTTTTGGTTCCCAACCATAATAGTGGGTTAAGGGGTGTCTAATCTATATGTCCCTTAATAATCACTAAAACTACCCTTTTTTAGTTTTAGATCCAAACCTTATTCTTTTCTTACTTCTTCTTCATCAATCTAATGATCTATTCCTTTTTTCTTCTCTATATTTTATCGTTTTCAAATGAAAAAAAATCGTCGATCAGAATTTTTCTTTGTTGATTAATTCTTTAAAACTCTATCGAATACTTTATTTGTCGACCTTGCCGGCTTTTCATACTTTGAGCTTTCAAAGTGTTGATTTCTTCTTTAATTTTGAGTATGATTTCATTCAACATCTTTGCAATCCCCTTTTTTTAAAGTGTTTGAAGGCGTGCTTTTATTTCCGTTGCAAAGATATTCTCAAAACAAATTTTTTCATCAAAAATCTTCCCACATAAGTTCAATCAAAAACAAAATTTCATAACTTAAATTCATAATTTCAGAAGTTTTAATATACACAATTAATTAATTTAAACTCAATTAACTTAATCAGATTTTTTAGTGTTAATTAAACAAGGTATATTAGCCATTTTGAAAATAAATGGTTAAGGAGTGTTGTATTTTACTTCATAATGACCCAGGTTTTGTCTCATTAGGTATACCCCAATCAATCTGGGTATACCCAATTTTATTTTATTTTGATGGAGAAGGTTAATATATTAACTTAAGCAATGTAATACTGAAGATCTACAATTTCATTTTCATCAAAAATATTAGAAATAATACTCTCTTTTCGCACTCACACACAAGTGTGATGACATATGATGAAGTCTTGATCCTTGCTTCTTAGCCACTTTGGTCCTACGCAGAAATTGTAGTCCCTTTATAAATTTAACCTCGCGCTTTTTGAGGAAGATTGTCTAACAAGTAAATTGCTTCTTTTATAGTATTCTCCGCAACCCATGAAGCTTCTGTACCTTGTAAGAGATTTGGCCAGGTAAGACATTTGATCACAATTTATAGATATTTTTAGTTAATAACCACCATAGGATTTAATGACATGATCTCACGGCTCACACTTAACTTAATCGATACCAATTATGAATAAGTTTGCATTATTTGAAATGATGGAGGGAGTAAGGGAAGTTTGGTGGATTATTACCTTCGATCCTTGCTGGTTTTTTTTTTTTGTTTTTTGCTTTTTTTTTTTGTTACTATTTCTTAGGGGGATGAATTCTCCTATATGAGAGACTTATCTATTATGTTAAGCCAAATGAATATGCAGCTAACAGTAACAATAACTACAAAGCACAGCTCAGCATTCCCACAACAGAAACATTGGGTGTCAGTGGAGAATTAGGGTTTGGAAAAAGGCTACACACTTCTTTTTATGTCTGATACCAAATATCCTAAATACTAAAATAAACTTTGTGGTGTTATTTGATGAAAAATTGGTGGTATGAAAAAACAGAAGGTTCTTATTGATCGAAATACTTTCAAATGGGGCCAGACGCTCTAGAAAGAGAGCTTTGTTCAGCTTTTAACCACAACAAATGAAATTCACCTGAAATTATATTATTAAGATTAGTTTAATTTAATATAAATTTACAATATTTTATTACTTTCACACGAATCGTACTTTTTTATTGTTATCACATATATCACAATTTGTTATATATTTAAACATAAATTTGACACGATATAAGAAACCTCAAATATTTGGATATTTATATGCGTCATATGTTTGTTATGCAACGCATATAAGATGTTATTGCTATTAATATGAAAAACCTAAGACCAATACTAGTAGTAGTACCAAAAAAAAAAAAACCATTAATAGTATTAGTCTAAGAGTTCAATCATCAAATTAGTACTCTTTAAAATCTTCTATAGTAATTCCTTTAGGTACTAGTTGTTTCTTAGATTTTTGTAAGTGTTATCTTATAAAGCACATCTTTCTTACTATTATTATTTGTTTCTTTGGTGTTGTAAGTGTTATCCTATAAAGCACATAGTTTAGGTTACTGTCACGTCAATCTTCCATTTCAGTTAGCAGTAGAATCCTTATTTGTACCTCTTATATTAAGTGTAATAGTTGTATTAGTCTAGAATTCGCTTTTAACCGCATTTTAGCATATGTATGTCGAATGTTCCAACCTCCTCAATGCAGAGACAAGAAAAGATCCAAGGGAGGACTGCTCCGACAATTTTTACGCTATCACCGCACTCATTAAGGCGAGAAATTATGGATGTGCAACAAAGGAGGGCAATCAAGTATCGTTTCTAGAAATACACCGCAAAGATTTGAATACAATACAATGACTACAACTTTTGGATCACTTGCATACGCAAAACCATCTACCCTCCATCAAATTTTCCTATGGACATTGTGTCCATCAAAAGTACATCTTTTCTTGTAGAAAGCATTGACCGAAGGCCATTCACCTTAAACCCTGGAACCATCACTTCACTGCTCAACTCCAACATCAACCATCAATGCAAATTTGATTTTAAAGACTGATGCTCACATTTTGAACCAATGTCATGTTGCTTTAGATTCATGGTCTACCAATCCAAATGTAATTGATGAATCTCGTGTAATAGCCCTCTAGTAGTTTAATAAAATTTATGCTTCAAAAAAAAATCAAAAAAATGAGGAATCGTCAGAGAAATCCCAACTTATGAGTCAAACCTTATATCATGGAAAGGTTTCAGTCAACCTAATTTGACGGACAAAATCATATCGGTCAACCCTGGTTGGAAGGGAGTTGTGTAGAAATGACTGAAACGTCCTTCAAATGGTTAACTAAACCAAAGCTGATACGGGTATAGTTAATAATCCGTAACCGTTAATCTGAATCTGAATCCAACTCTTTTCTTCCTCTTTTATATTTGATTTCCATATTTTCTTCCATGTGCTCCCTCATCGGCAGAGTTTAGGAGGCCTTCTATATGGTGAGTTAGAATGCAATTGTCTGTCACACTTTTTTGTACAAAAAATCCAAAATCATTTTTCTGGTTTTTACAATTTCTCAAAATCGAGTTCCTTCTTCAGATAATCAAACAAATTGTTTACGAAATTCGATCAAACACAAATAAACAAACAAATTCCTTGTTCAAAGTTCAAAGTTCTTTCAAACTGCCATTAAATCGATCAGATTCTAAGAAATTGGATTAAAAAAAGGAAGATGAGAAACAGATGAAGTACTGAGCAACTTTGATCAATCGATTGAGTTGCTTCCATTGATTGAAGTTGAATACAACAAGTAGCAGCTATAAGAAGATATGTGTCAACTTAGAATGAGAAAACAGGGATTAAGATTAGGTTGTTGTCGTTGATATAAGGAGTGAACGGATATGGTTGCTGTTAGAACATGTTTTAGAAGAAGTGAATTGGATCCGTACAACTTATGAAGACTAATGATGTGTTTTTAAAGGTTGAATATGGTTAGAAATTGGGTTTGTATCGAATATGTGTTCTCACAGAAGGACTTACTCGGGTAGTCTCAAAGTGCACTTGGTATCGCAGCGGCTTAGTGCATCCAGTTCCTGTCAAGCCACCCCAAAATACGGAGAATCAAATTTATGAAGTAGTAAAAGCTATCCCACAACTCTCAAGCCAGGGTGAAAATATTGTCAAAGCCATGGTAAGACAAAAATATCCCTCCGGTTTTTTCATCTTGAAATTTGGCCGCATATTTACTAAGTATTTTGTAGATTTCAGGAAAACCAAGGGTAAATACAAACCGTATTTCTTGCTCAGTATTTTCAGTTTCAGAAAATCAATTCTCCTTGAGCCAATTCCGAAAATCATAAACCCATCTTTTTACAAAAGTTGAGTTCGTTTTGAAATGTTTCATTACTCTTATTATTTTTTGTTATGTTCTGATTTTATACCTTCGATGACGATGGGTGGAGAACTACCTTCCTATTTCTATTGTTATGTCACTCTTCAAAGATACAAATTGATCTTCTAAGCCTTGAGTAATTCTTACTAATCAAGTTCTGCCATCTGTGTTTCAGTTTCTCAATCATTGAATCATTGTTTTTGTTTCTGGAGCAGTTCAGTCTTATGAAGGAACCCACATAATCGATGGTAAGCCTGGTAATTTCCCAACTCTCTCTTTTTCCTATCTTTATTTTTGTTTGGTTGCTTGCTTAATTCTTAAATTAGGTTTAGGCCTTAATTTCATCTTATAGATTAGTAATCCTAATCTCTTGCATTCTCAAAGTGTTTGCTCTTTACCGGTTTTGTATAAATTAGGATCGTGTACTTGTATGCCTGCTAGGTGAAGTCAACTTATTACAGTCATAAGTACCACACAAGAGTTTGGTTTTGGTGTATCTTCCACATAGTAATTGTGGATATGAAACTGTATATTTATATGAGTTTTTAGATTACAAAGTCAGTATCAGATTCCACAAATAAGGAAACTGCTATACATTGAGTATGATAGTTTTACGGAAGACCAGGCTTGGTTGATAGTGTAACACCCCGATTTTCGAGCCCGGATCTTGCCCGGATCCATTGCCCAAAAACCCCGAAGTGCTACTTCGATATCATAGCCGAAGTCCGTCTACTAAGCCCAAGCTCATTAAGCAATTTATTTGGCAAGATTATTTATGTTCAAATTAATATTTTTATCGCAACAGAATACTTAGAAAATTATTTAAGAGAATTTAACCGTTGATTCAACCCAATTTTAAATCCACCGGAACAAAACACAATTTTGTTTTCAAATAAAAATACTACCACCGTTCAAGACTTAAGATTTAATTAATAAGTAACGATTTCAACACCAAATTGTAAAACTGAAAACTAACAAAGGTAGACTCCTCGAATTTTATAGGCTTCATACGATCTCCAAAATTTATCATAATTATACAGGTAAAATCTGTACTGTAAATAATATTAAGTGTAAATTATTTAGGATTTTTAAATGAGTTGAGTATCCTATGACCACGGTTAAACACGCAGTTGACCAGCACTGCAGAAAATCAAAACCGTGATATTCTGTTTTATAAAAATTATACAAATCATGCACAACTCAAATTGGATGAGACTCATCATTTTAGAAAGATAAATGATAGATGTTTATTTTCTTAGAAGGCACTTTGAGGTCTAAAGATCAGTGGATCATAATTTTAAAACATGTTCTTTAAGAGACATTTACAACTATCAAATATTTGATGGATTTAACACGAGTACAAACAGAAAATTCTACAATTTTTACCAAATGTTCCTTAAGATGTTTTACATTTATTACAAAAAGAATCATATCAAACCAAAATTTAAAATGATATACAATAACTTAACAAAGATACAATATTTCTGACTTTAAATCTAAGACAAATTACATCTTTGAACTAGAATTTTACGCATAAACAACAATTTTAAGGATCTAAAATTATTCTCTAGGCTCCACGTTGATCAACTCCTTATCATGCATCAAATCTGGAATTTTTGTCATAATACGACGTGAGTTTTGATACTTAGTAGGCAAAGAAGCAACAAAAACATTTCTCAACTCTTTTAATAAAACAATCATGATTTTAAACACAACATGCATATCTCACATCATGTCATCCATACTGCAACAACAATATAATCAAAGTCAATTTCAACCGCTCGCCCCAGGGAGCCAATATCAATAAAAAATAATTAAAAAATCAACCGCTCGCCCTAGAGAGCCAATATCAATAAAAAAATCAAATCAATTAACCGCTCGCCCCAGGGAGCCAATATCAACAAAAGAATTAAATAAATTAACTGCTCGCCCCAGGGAGATCCACGTGGGTTTAGGGAATCAAATCCGTTCCCAAGGATATCTCGTATCCCACTCAAATCATGTTCACAATAGAAAACACACTCAAATCATGAATCAATAATTTAAAAGCATTTAATCAAAACAGTTTTAAGAGTTGGTGTTACGCTGCCTCAAATCGCAAGATCCAAAAGCTATGAAAATACAAGCTATTAACTTTATAACCACTATGTTTCACCGTCCTCAATACCAAAATAATCATCTCTAATACTATTCATATTTTATCGAGTGACAAAACTTTTCTGTTTTCTAAACGACATAATCGTCTTCTATGGCTTCTCCCAAAATATTAAATAATAGTACCTCTAATAATAATCTTTTGTTTTTGCTTTCTTATAATAAAGCATCTTGCTTAATAACAAAGATATTATTTCTATCCTAACACTAAGTAAATTTCTTAATTAATGTTATTTCCATATTTATCCAAATCTACCATTCATACACCTAAGCATAATTTCTAAAATTATATATTTCCTTCCTTCTCAAATATAAAATAAATTCCACATTTATTTTAATCATGTCAAGTCAATAAATGTAATTAATATTTTTAGTTTCATAATTTGGATTAGCTAGAGCACAAATTATTAAGTTCCCAAAATAGTGCAAATTTTCTATTTAAAATCCATGCAAAATTTCATTAATCACCAATCGTGACAACTAAGGAAAGCAAATTTTCTTTATTTACATTTACGTTATACTCAATCAACAACTAATAATATAGAGACGTGCAATGAGTCATTAATAAAACTATTTATTTTTATTTCCACCTCAAGTGACAACTAGCAATAATAATTCTTATAATTAAATTAATGAACACCTAATAATATGTACACACTTTCCAAAAAATAAATTCCTAACACATTTATAAGCTCATGCAAAAGCAGTTTTGTATTTTGTTAATATAATTAAATATCGAAGTTTCATAAATGTCAACATGCTACATGTCAAGATCCATCAACTAATTATATTCTTGCTAAAATCAACCAAATATAATCAATTAGTAAAAATAATATTAATGGTGACTTCAATCAAGCACTAGTTCGCTGAAATAATCTAAGCATATTAAATTACGAAATTACCCTTTTTATCAATATACAAAAATACCCTTAAATTTGGGTGGGTATTCTGAGATCAGGCTGACTGTCTTTGTTCACCCGACTTGGTGGGTTAAGAAATCATAGGTAAATGCTGAAACTATCCTTGACACCCTCCCTCAAGTTGATCTGGAGTTTGCGGATGTTCAAATTGTCACGAATAAATTGGAACTTGGTGCTACTAATGCTTTTGTGAATATATCAGCAAGCTGACCCTTGGAAGAGATGGACTCTACATGAAGTTCCTTGCTAGAAACTCTTTCTTGAACAAAGTGATAGTCAATTTCAATGTGCTGTGTTCGAGCATAGAAAACCGGGTTTGTAGTTAGATACATAGCTCCTAGATTCTCACACCATAATGTTGGTGTTTTTGTGGTTATCCTAAGCTCTTTTAACAACAATTGTATCCAAACAAGTTCAGAAGTTGCAATGGTCACTCCTGTATATGCTTGAGTGCTTGATTTTGATATTGTCTTTTGCTTACGCGCGCTCCATGAAATTAGGTTGCCACCAAAATAAATACATTAACCACTGGTAGAGCGATGATCATCCAAGTTACTTGCCCAGTCTGCATCTGAGTATGCATGGAGTATGCTGTCGTAGTGTGGCTTAATGAGCAATCCATAGTCTATTGTATGCTTTAGGTACCACAAGATTCTCTTGATGAAGTCCCAATGTTCAACATATGGATCATGCATAAACCAGCAAGCTTTGTTGACTACGACTGATATATCCGGACGAGTTAAATGCAAGTATTGAAGGGCTCCTACGGCACTGCGACACAATGTCGGGTCTTCAAACTTTTCACTGCCTTGTTTTTGAAATTTGGATTGAGTTGCTAATGGTGTGCACACAGGTTTGATGCCATCAAGTTTCGTTTTTCGAAGTAAGTCAGCTACATATTTGCGTTGGGTAAGCAAGAGATTCCGCCCATGTTTGATAACCTCACCACCTAGGAAGTAAGATAGAGAACCCGTATCTTTGACTACAAAAATAGTACCCAAATCAATAATTAACTTGTCAATAAGACAGGAGTTGGAGCCGGTGACTATTATGTCATCAACATAAATCAAAACATAAGTAATGGAATTCACAGTTTGTTGAACAAACAAAGAACTGTCATCAATGGATCCTTTGAAGCCTAGCTTGATGAGATAACCACTTAATCTTGAGAACCAAGCACGTGGAGCTTGCTTGAGGCCGTAAAATGACTTGTGCAACTTACACACATGATTTGGATAATTAGGATCCACATAACCTGGTGGCTGCTTCATGTATACGTCCTCTTGTAATTATCCATGTATAAACGCATTCTCCACATCAAGTTGTCGCTGCTGCCAATTATTCATTGCTGGAATAGAAAACACAAGTCTGATTTTGCAAGGCTTTACCATGGGGCAAAAATTTTCATCGTAATCGATTCCTTCTTGTTGGTTGTAGCCTTTGGCAACCAAGCGTGCTTTGTAGCGTTCAACGGTTCCATCTGGATTTATTTTAATGCGGAAAACCCATTTCGACCCAAAACTATTCATCCCGTTCTCATACTTTACAAGATAATAAGTGTCATTCCTAATTAAAGCATTAATTTGAAAGTTCATTGATGTCCTCCACTTTGATTCTAAATACTCTTTTGAAAAGCAAGTTGGTTCCATGAATTCAAAATCTTGTAGAGGATGTTTTGTTGTCGTGAGACACAATCTTTGAAATGGTTTTACGATGCAGTTTAGCTCGTGTCTTCATCGGATGTTGTTGTGTCTGTGGATGTGATTTTGAAGATTCTTCCGCAACCGTAGAAGTAGACTGATCACTATGGATGACCGATGGTTGAGCAGCTTCTAATGCAGGACTATTCGGAACTGATGGCAGTACAACAGATCGTACATGGATATTTGTTGT
Source organism: Papaver armeniacum (assembly GCA_023531295.1). Taxonomy (NCBI): domain Eukaryota; kingdom Viridiplantae; phylum Streptophyta; class Magnoliopsida; order Ranunculales; family Papaveraceae; genus Papaver; species Papaver armeniacum. The sequence goes on along the minus strand of JAJJWW010011997.1, from coordinate 10,224 downwards.
GGATGGCAGATCATCTTCATTACCTTAATTGTTTGTAGATTGCGCAAACATATCTGGTGACTATGTTTGCATTACAGCATTATTGGGAAGTACCTCATTACCAACTGATGATCGAAGTGTTCTGAACACATGAGAGGAGAATATTCTCATGCTAGTTAATGAAACTTTTTGACTGCACAAGGGGACATCCTCCTGCTGTTGGGCGTATGGAAATAAGCTTTCTTCAAATCTTACATGGAGAGAAATATAAACTCTGTTGGTTTGCGTATGAAGATACATATAACCTTTATGAGAGCTGTTGTAGCCTATGAAAACACAAGCCACTGACCTAGGTTCTAACTTATTATAGTTATAAGATCGAAGACACGGATAGACCAACCAACCCAAAAAAAAAAATTAAGAAAGAGTAACCTGGAGTTTTCCTGAATAAAAGTTCTAGATGAGTTTGTATTTAAACTTGGGATTTTAGTATTATGTTAATAAGATAGCAAGCAGTTTGAAATGCTTATGGCCAAAATGATTTGGCATGTGGGCATGGAACAAAAGTGCTAATCCAGATTCATTGACATGTCCTATTTTATGTTCTGCTAGACCATTATGTGGTGACGTATGTTGACAAGAGAAACGATGGAGATAGCAGACTCATTAAGAAAGGCAGTAAACCTTTTATATTCACCTGCATTGTCAGATTGGAAGACTTGGATTTTATAATTTTTTAGGTTTTCAACCTGCTTTTTGAACTGAATAAAGGTAGATAATGCATATTTTTTTTGAACAAGAGGAAACACCCACGTATAATATGAAAAAGCATCTATTAAGAGCATATAATAACGGAATCCATTTATAGACATATGAGGCAACACCCAGATGTATGAAATAATCAAACTCAAAGGTTTATCAAAAACAGTACAACTAACTGGAAAGGGAAGTTTCTTGTTCTTACTAATGTGGCAAGAATGACAGAAATCAAAAGATTTATTCGTTACTGGAAGAGAAAACTGACTAATGACTCGATGGACAGTACAGATCATTGGGTGACCTAGTCGCTGGTGCCATACTGGTAGGGTATTTGAGATGAAGGTTTTGGGTTGAATCTGAGAATCATTGCCAACACCATCAAATGCATACAGCCAATTTCTATTCCGCCCCCACAACAATATTGTCCCCGTGATTTTGTCCTTTACAACAAATAAATTTGTGTGAAATTCAAAGAATACATCATTATCTTTACATAATTGATGGACAGAAAACAAATTTCTTTGTATTGCTGGTACATGGTAAATATTATTGAGCTGAAAAGTTCTTGTGTTGAAAGTAAAAGAAGATTTACCAATATTTGCAATCGTAAGGTCATTACCATTGCCAACCTGGACTTGTTCAGTACCTTCATATTCATGGGGTATGATGATATTGTTAATATCAGCTGTCAGGTGATGCGTAGCCTCCGTATCCGTCACCCAGGTATTGTCACCGCGTCCTTGAGGCAGTGCAACATAAGCAACAAGAGCACGTTGGTTAGGTACATAATCCTTATCAAAACGATACCAGCAACGCGAGCAATATGATTTCTTATTCCACAGATTTGACACGGTCCCTGCGCCTGTTGATTATTAAATCTTGGACGCTGATGTTGACAAATTGGTGGAGGCTAATTTTGATGATTGTTGAACCTTCTCTGATCGGGCCTTTGTGAGAATGATGAAGCACCAGATGTGGCCAGATTAACCAATGGTTGTTGCAGTAAAGACAGTTGTTGTTCTAGCCGCATGTCAAAGGTAATAAGATGTGCTATGAATGTCTCCATGTCCATCTCATTAACAGTTCCCAAGGAAGTAACAATTGGATCATAGGATTGATTGAGTCCATTAAAAACTTCATATTATCACTAGGGACATTATATCCAGATGTTGCAAGACCATTAGACAGAGTTTTAGCTTGATTGAAAAGTTTTGTTGCATAGTAAGTGAAAATGCGAGGGTCTAACAACCACACCCAACAATTCGTTTGGCAATCTGAGAGGACTTACTCCAATACACTTTCTAGAGAATCAAGTAGAAAGTCAGACTCAATCTAGAGTAAAGTATATCAAAGAGTTTAATATCTCTAACTCTTAATTCAATCTGCAATCAACAAATAGAGATCTGCAAGCCTGATTGAATATAAGAGGAATAACTTGAATTGTACCAAAGACCAATGTTCAAGTGTCAATCAATGTAAATCAACAACCCAAGGTTGGATATTCTAATTGATTGATATTAACGCACAACCTATGATATTTCAATTATATAACAAAATATAATGCGGAAAAGAAATGACACAGACAACATAATTTTGTTAACGAGGAAACCACAGATGCAGAAAAACCCCGGGACCTACTTCATATTAAACACCACGCTGTATTAAGCCGCTACATACACTAGCCTACTACCAATTAACTTCGGATTGGACTGTAGTTAGTTGAACCCTAATCAATCTCACACTGATTCAAGTTGCATTTTCGCTCCTTATATATCTGATCCCAGCAGGATACTACGCACTTGATTCCCTTAGTTGATCTCACCCACAACCAAGAGTTGCTACAACACAAAGTCGAAGACTTGATAGACAAATCTGTCTCACACAAAAAAGTCTATAGGATTGAATAAATCTGTCTCCCACAGAAATACCCAAGAGTTTTTGTTCTGTCTTTTGATAAATCAAGGTGAACGGGAACCAATCGATAACCGAACTTATGTTCCCGAAGAACAAATTAAATTATCAATCGCCTCACAATAATATTAATCGACTAGCGAAAAGAAGATATTATGGAAGCACAAACGATGAGACGAAGTGCTTGTGATTACTTTTCTATCTTGCCTATCGGAGATATAAAATCTCGAGTCAATTATTCCAATTGTACTCAACACGATAGAAACAACAAGATCAGATCACGCAACTATAAAGATAATAGTTGGAGTGCAGCTTCACAACCCAATGAAGTCTTTAAGTCAAGTAACTCTACGGGTCTCGAGAAGAAACTTAAGGTTAAAGGAGAATCGACTCTAGTTATGCAACTAGTAACACACAGGAGGTGTGGGGATTAGGTTTCCCAGTTGCTAGAGTTTTCCTTTATATAGTTTTCAAATCACGGTTTGCAATCTAAGTTAACTTGGTAACAAAGCACTCAATATTTACTGTTACATGAAAAACCTGATTCTCCCAAGCTAATATCTTTCAACCATTAGATCGAACTTAGCTTATTACACACAAATGAAATGTACCCTCATTTAGGTTTATGTAACCGTACCTAAACGTGTACACCATGTTGGTTCACAAATAGTTAACCGAGGTTATCCATATGATTACTCTAATATCAACCTTATTCATCTTAACCATAACTAGTTCAAATGACTCAAATGAAACTAGTTAAAGAGTTGTTCAATTGTTGTATTCTCATGGATTATACAAGAACACAATTGAAGCAAAATCGGTTTGATTCACTCGAATCAATACATGAACATTATAGCCACGGTTTGCAAATATTGCATTCCTTATTGATAAATGTTTAGGTTCATGTATAACTGATTTTAGAAAAGTAACACACTTAAGTATGCGTGCGGTATGCGTACTTAAGTAACCGGATTTGAGTTTGTTTTAGTTTTCAAACTCAAGAAAATTCACCGACGTGAATTTTCCGCCAGATCTGTACTGGGTACAAGCACTTTAGGTAATCTGGATGAGTTTGTTTTTGGTTTTCAAACTCACAGAATTCTGGATGTGAACTTTCGCCAATATGTATATGTCTTATACTTACCTGACTCCTACAACCTTTTTTTTGTATACACACAAGTATGCACACTTTAGGCTCCCGGTTTTGGACTTATAAACTAATGTGAGAACACACTATGCTCATATCCAAAGATGGTTACAATATTCTAAACTCTTTATTTCAATCATTGAAACATTCTTGTATAATGATAATATCCGTTTTCACACACTATTAGCATCAAAGCAATTTTCAAGATATTGAAATAATCATTATCGAAACATTCCAAGCCTACAAATGATTGTATCACACAAACCATGTAAGATGTTACTCGGAAATTTTCTCATGATATAAGATGAACTTGGTCGGGTTGCGCTTACCAACACATATTTCGAGAAATATGTGAGCGAGATATACTCAGCTCGAAATCTCAAATGTGTATAGAGAAATCTATATCTTAACACGAATTATGTCTCAATATAGGAGATAGTAGAAATAGACTTTCCAAGTGATAGATGAGTTCAAGTCTCCACATACCTTTTGTCGAAGAAGTTCCACAAGCTCCTTTTAGTAGTTCTTCGTCTTCAAATGATGAAATCTGTGAAATCTAAGCTCAACTACACTATCTATGTCCTAGTCCGAGACATCTATAAATAGGCTAGAAATCAATATTTATAGTTTTGATCATTAATATTGACAAAAATGCTTGAGATAGCAACGCATGCGAGTTTGACCGAGCGAAGGTTCTAACAATCTCCCTTTTGTCAATTTTAGTGACAAAACTATCGATACATATGGATTACAAAATAAATAGAAATTGTAGCTTCTCATCCAAATGCTTGATCTCCTTGGAATCTTCAACGCGACTCGAAATTTTCGTCACTTCCAAGTACTCCATGATCCTAAAGGTTGTAAGTTCAGCATCATGGTTGAAGATCCGTAGCGATAACAATGAGAAAACAAAATGCTCTCAATCATTGTTATACAGTGTCATAGTATTCTTACACATCATCAAAGTACAATTGTATGACAACTTTGACAACAATACTATAGTGATATGTATGACTCCCCCTTAGTCAATACTTCATCTCAACATGAAAACCACTCCACCTTACATAATGATCCGTAAACCATATGTATTTGTAGTATCACACTACACATTAATTCTTCCCCTTTTTGCCAATATAAATTGGAAAAGGTACGAAAACTAGTGGGATCCTCATGAAATTTTCACGAGAGATACTTCGTGACCAAAAGAGAATACCATATCAACTTATTTAGATGTCATCATAAAGCCAAGCTAAATGCATTCATCAAGGAGTTTATAAAGATACAAGATAACCCCTTTAATATTCCACACCAGACTCCCCACAAAGATTTGGCAATTAAGCACAAGTTCAAAAGAACTTTCCCCCATAAAATGTCATTCCGAAAGAACAACAAAGGCGCCTTGCTTTTAACAAGAAAAGAAGGATTTCTTTTGGTTTGTATCAAAATATTCAATTGAATTAACCACAAGAGAACCCGTGATTAATGCAATCGAAAAATACAACCAAATTAATCACCATTTAATTGACCAATATATCATTATTTCTAAAAAAAATTAATCACAAGAAAATCCACGATTAATTTAATTGAAATACACAACCAAATTAACCACAACGTGATCAATTCAATTGGTCATGCTCGACAAAAGCGAACTTACGGAGCAACAACTAAAATAACCACAAGAGAATAATCAATTTAGTTGGTCATGATCAAACATAAGAAATCTTATGGAGCAACACAACAGTGCATAAAAATGTGGATTGGAGATCGACAAATACTGCAGAATAAACAAGGATTCATTCTATTTTCCATCACTATTTGCACAATGACAAGATAATAGACTTAATCCCGGTAAACAAAAGCTTTATCCTTTCTTCTATCAATACAATGACATAAAAGGCTTTAACTTTTGTAATGTCAAAAGTTAATTCTATCTTCTATCAATACATTCATATTCGACATAATAGAGATAACTTTTGAACAAGTATGGGATAGTCAATGTTCACTGGACGAAACAACATATCCCATAACAATTTGCAATATATAAAATCATAAAGATTAAAACTACAAAAATCATCTTCCAAAAACTTAGAATTTAAATAAATAAATCTAAAAACATTGAAGATGAAAATCGTTGGACATAGCTATGTGTACTCACATAATGGCTATTCCAAACCCTAGTTATTCTTCTAAAAAAAAAAAAATAAATTCTCTAAAGAAGATTTACTAGACATAATCAAAACAACTCCTATGAAGTATTTCACTTACTTCCAAACATCACTTTCTTTGCTTGAAAGACTTGAAGAGGACATGATAGAATAGATAAATGAAATGTTCATCCTAAGGAGGAAATCTTCATCTTAAAAAGGAATGAAGATAGGGGATAAATTTCCAAAAAGACCTTTGACCAAAACCCTAACAGAAAATGGTTATCCCATAGAAGGTCTTAAGGAATAAGTTGTTCGTGAACATAAGCGGTTCTACGCTAAAAAGACAGAAACAGAACAACCCTAGAAAAATAACAGAAATATTCCATCACAACCCTCTTGAAGATTATGATTCTTGTCTAAGAGGGATAGATAAAAGTCATTAAAAACAAAATTACAGAATGTAACTGTTCCAATCCAATACAGGACTGGGAGATTTCTTACGAGGGGATGAAGTATTTGTTATTTCTTGTTTCTGTTTTTTCTTTAAGAAGAAGAGTTAGGCACATCATTCTTTTCTTCTTTACACACAGTTTTGAATACCTTGAATGTTGATTTTCGCAAACTATGGAGCGTTTTGGAAATCTCTTTTGAAAAGAAGGAGGGTTTCATAGGAGATTTATTTTTCTTCTTCTGCACACATCGTTTAGCAGAGGAGAACTGCTCTTGATCTTTAGTGCTAATATCTTTAAGATGATCCTGATGTTCACATAGGGTGACCAAAATATTTGGTAAGATCTTTTGATTATCCATATCATCCTTTTGTCAGGGTGAAATGAGAATGATATAGAGTCAGGAGGAGTTTGCTAACAATGTTTAAAGAACTCATTCGAAGAGGTTCAACATATCTTATCATAATCACAATTGTAATTGACAACCTCCAGTCTTAAATTAGCAAATTGACATTCCAGATCTTCAATCTTTTTGATCAAAGCTTCCTTTTCCGGTTGAAACACTTCTGGAGAAGTAAGATTGTTTATCATGGAATAATCAGGACTATTAGGAGGACATGTGTGATTATCAGAAAAGAGATTAAGTGAACATTCATAGATTCCATCCTCAGGACAATAGTCAAGAGTAGCCATCCATGCTTTAGTTAACGCACTCGACTCCGTATCAGGGTCTATATAAGTATCATGGATACTTTTATATCACTTTGAACTAGTTACGCAAAAATAGTTTTTCTGAACCTTCTTATCCTTCTTATTGATTGACTGGACTCTCTTTTGAGACTTTCTTTTACTCCGTCTAAGAGCTTTCTTAAGATGTTGTATAAATAGTGATATAGTAAAATTAAAGCAATTCTCATCTCTTTTATCAATCAATTTAGGACGTCGAGACTTTCTATCAGTTGAAGCAATATGGTTGCTTAAGAAATGATGTTTATCTCTTTGTTTAAGTTCAAGATCGAAAATTTTAAGCTTTCCAACAAGAGTATTTCTGGAAAGAGCATCAAGGTTATTTTCTTCAACGATGGCATGCTTCATAGAATCATATCTAGGTAGTAGCGATATGATAATTTTCATCACAATGTCCTTTTCACGAATAGTCTTACCCAATGCAAACGATGCATTAACAATTTCAGACACTTTGTGATTAAACTCATCAAACGAATCTTCATCTGCCATACGAAGGTTTTCCCAATCGGAATTAAGGTTTTGAAGCCTAGATTCCATTTCACCTGGTATTTCCTTCGAATACGGTTTCTAAGATATCCCAAGCATATTTAGACCTAGTGCACGTAGTCACATGGTGCTGAAGATCTGGTGTAATGGCATGTATGATGGCATTCAAACAGTCGGAGTTTTACTTTACAACAAGTATCTCGGCAGCATTGTATTTACCAATGTTCTTTGGAACGATTTAATTCCCTACTGCCATAACGGAAGCATCATCGCCATTAACTACATATACCCATGATTGAAAATTACGCGCTTGATGAAATGCACGCATATCAATTTTCCACTACAAGTAATTTGAGCCATCGAAGACTGGCGGTACGTTTATAGAGATAACACCTTTGTCCATATCATATCGCTATAAACACAGACTTATGAGGTCTTTAATATGTTTGCCTTCTTTGATACCAATTGAAAATGCGGGGGTCTAACAACACCCAACAATTCGTTTGGCAATCTGAGAGGACTTACTCCATAAGCTTTTTAGAGAATCAACTAGAAAGTCGACTCAATCTAGAGTAAATTATATCAAAGAGTTTAATATCTCTAACTCTTAATTTGATCCGCAATCAGCAAATAGAAATCTGCGAGCCTGATTGAATATAAGAGGAATAACTTGAACGGTACTAAAGATCAATGTTCAAGTGTCAATCAATTTAAAATCAACAACCCAAGGTTGGATATTCTAATTGATTAATCTTAACGCACAACTGTGATATTTCAATTATATAACAAAATATAATGCGAAAAAAATAACATAGACACCAGAATTTTGTTAACGTGGAAACCGCAAATGTAGAAAAACCCCGAGACCTAATCCAGATTGAACACCACACTATATTAAGCCTTCTGAGACACTAGCTTCACTACAAATTAACTTCAGACCGACCGTAGTTGAACCTAATCAATCTCACACTGGCATTCATGGTACAATTGGCTCCTTACGTTTGATCTCAACAGGATACTACGCACTAGATTCCATTAGTTGATCTCACCCACAACCAAGAGTTGCTACGACCTAAAAGTCGAAGACTTGATAGACAAATCTATCTCACACAAAAAAGTTTATATGATTGAATAAATCTGTCTCCCACGAAATACCCAAGAGTTTTTGTTCCCGTCTTTTGATAAATCAAGGTGAACAGAACAATCGATAACCTGCAACTTATATTCCCGAAGAACAACCTAGAATTATTAATCACCTCACAATAATATTAATCGACTAGAGAAAGAAGATATTATGGAATTACAAACGATAAGACGAAGTGCTTGTGATTACTTTTCTATCTTGCCCTCAGGAGATATAAAATCTCGAGTCAATTATTCCAATTGTACTCAACACGATAGAAACAACAAGATCGATCACGCAACTATAAAGATAATAGTTGGGTCCGTTCACAATCCCAATGAAGTCTTTAAGTCGTTAACCTACAAGGTCTCGAGAAGAAACCTAAGGTTAAAAGAGAATTGACTCTAGTTATGCAACTAGTAACACACATGAGGTGTGGGGATTAGGTTTCCCAGTTGTTAGAGTTCTCCTTTATATAGTTTTCAAATCAGGGTTTGCAATCTAAGTTACCTTGATAACAAAGCACTCAATATTCACCGTTACATGAAAAACCTGATTCTCCCAAGCTAATATCTTTCAAACTGCTAGATCAACTTAGATTATTACACGAATGAAATATACCCCTCGTTTAGGTTTATGTAACGTACCTAAACGTGTACACCATGTTGGTTCACAAATAGTTAACCGAGGTTAGCCATATGATTACTCTCTTATCAACCTTATTCATCTTAACCATAACTAGTTCAAATGACTCAAATGAAACTAGTTAAAGAGTTGTTGAATTGCTATATTCTCATGGATTATACAAGAACACAATTGAAGCAAAATCGGTTTGATTCACTCGAATCAATACATGAATATTATAGCCACGGTTTGCAAAGATTGCATTCCTTATTGATAAATGTTTAGGTTCACGTATAAGCGATTTTAGAAAAGTAACACACTTAAGTATGCGTACTTAAGTAGCAATTGGATTTGAGTTTGTTTTAGTCTTCAAACTCGTAAAATTCCTGAACGTGAACTTTCCGCCCGATCGCATACTGGTACGCCACTTTAGGTAACCTGATGAGTTTGGTTTTGGTTTTCAAACTGTTAATTTCACGGACGTGAACCATACTTACCAGTCTCCTATAACCTTTTTTGTATACACAAGTATGCATACTTTAGGCTCCCGGTTTTGGACTTATACACTAATGTGCGAACACACTATGCTTATACTTCAACATATTGAAATCATCGGTTTCAACAGAACTCATAATAACGTTCTGTTCGAGACCCTAATTATCGGCCTCCAAAAGTCGTCGAGGACTTCATACGAGAAGTGGAAAAGCTTGAAGGTTGGTATTGAAAGACTATGATTTTTTACACCTCCAAGTCACCAATGACAGTTTTTTTTTTTTTTTTTTTTTTTTTTTTATTGTCATAATCCAGTGATTACAAATTAAAAATGAAAAATAATATTTCTAAGTGATTCTT